>JACJUY010014775.1:0-10925 GCA_014220935.1 Platorchestia sp. MABIK | reverse complement strand
TTAAACTAGAATGACGGAGTAATAAAAAATAAAAAAAGGAATTAAGTGATATTTGGGCAGCAAGATGTCAGTTAGAATTTGATATTTGAAGATAAAATGCAGCGTTGTGTTAGATTCAACTTCAAAACTTTAAGGCATGACCGCATGGTGTTGATTCTGATCTCTTTTAATAAAGTTGAGACTCTGGTATTATTTACCTAGAATAAAGACTGGATTAATAGTGAATCAGACCACGGCCTGATAGTGAACCAGACGACGGCCTAATAGTGAACAAGACGACGGCCTAATAGGGAACCAGACCACGGCCCAATAGTGAACCAGACCACGGCCCAATAGTGAACCAGACCACGGCCCAATAGTGAACCAGACCACTGCCCAATAGTGAACCAGACCACGGACTGATAGTGAACCAGACCACGGACTGATAGTGAACCAGACCACGGCCTGATAGTGAACCAGACCACAGCCTGATAGTGAACTAGACCACGTAGCTGGTCAATGGTTCCATGACTATTGGCGGAGTGTCGAATAGTCTAAGAAATTGTCGACCACACCATTTATTTGAAACTCTATTCATAACAAAGTATCAACAACAAGTTGCCTTTCATAGGTTCGTTGAAACAGTTTCAAGCAGAACCAATGGTTGCCTGCATCAGGTTCGTTGAAACGATTTCAAAATCTGAGAGAGTCAAAACTCCATGAAAAGAAGATCCGAACGTCGCTCACCTTGTACCAATCTCCATAAAAATTTTATGCATTTCTGCCACTGAGAAAACTTCCGCTCGGCCTCTGCCTGAGAAGTGCGTACGGTGCCGTATTTGGATTTATGAATGAACGTAAATCCGCTAGGGGGGATTTCGGTCAATTATTTTCATGTTGGACAATTTTTCGGTAATTTTTTTCATGTTGGACAATTTTTCGGTCAATTTTTTCTCGTTGGACAATTTTTCGGTCAATTTTTTTCTTGTTGGACAATTTTTCGGTAAATTTTTTTTCTTGTTCGACGCGATTTTGGGTTTCGTTTTGAAGTTCGTAGTCGTTCAATGGGGGAATTGTTTTTATTTTCTGAAGATTTTATTTTTTTGACATTTTATATTCAGGCGGAACTCTGAAATTAAACTAATATACTGAGCAAATAAAACGTTCTTTTTAAAACGAGGGAAAGTTCTTTCCCACTTTTTTGGTTCTCCAGAGTTGGAATTGACGTTTTATGAAGGCCTCTTATGATTCGTTTATCGTTTTATTTTCGTTTGTCGTTTTACTCGTTTGATCAACACCTCTTAAGATCCATTTCCTAGGTGAAATTAATAAATGCATCACAAGTCACTCTGTTCCAAAGTGGGTCTGTGCGAAAAGGGATCTGTGCATGCAGAGATGACACAGCAAAATACGCTGCATCATTGCAAGCTGGCGTAACTCAAATATCGTGGTCTTTCAGGAGAAGCATTTTGAAGTATCTAAATCATAATGCACCGAGATTTTGATTTAGACCAAAAATCTTCCCAGCGCCATCTCTCGGCCAAAAATGCACTTACACTTACGACTTTACTGCCAAAAGACGCAGAATCAATTCAGCATTCTTATGAACATTGTAAATCTTTACTTAAAATTTTTGAGTTATGACTGTCTTGCAATGATGCATGGAAATGTGTGCAGTCGTACGTTAAAGTTAAATGCTGACATCACTTTTGTTTTCCGAATGCCACGTTAGTAAAAATCCGTATTAGTGATGGGCCCTCGGGGGGATACGAATATTGTATCTGTGGGAGTTAGCATTCCCAGGGGGAAAATGTGAGGTCCCGAACTGAGAGTGAGGTAGGCCTTCTTTTTGTTGAAATAAAACGTTTTTTTTACGTTAAGGAACACTTTTTTTGGGTTCAGTGCTGTCCTGTTTTTCAGCACTTTACTTCCATTTTAAATTTTTATCTTGTTTCATAAATTGCTTTCTCAACTTACTGTTTCTATGCCCCTTCTGCATAGATTCCGCGTTCCCTTATCTCCACACTAAATGGTGCCTTCCTCCCCCCTCCCTTCGGAACGCTTTTCTAGCGGTTAGAGAGGCTTAAACTAACATCTAATCTAGTTTAATCTAATCTAATCTATTACTGATGCAGTCTTAAGTACTTCAATAATAACGTAGAAACTGAATTTCACAATTACCTGAACATACGTAGTTCTTCGACAGTACATCGTAAACTCTAAAATTGATCTAAATTCTCATTACTCAAGAAATCAATACCTTTTTAAAAGTTAATATTTCGGTTTCAGAACCATCGTATTTTTGAAAAATAGTTACCACATAAATATTTGATCAAACAAATTAAAATTAGGATGAATTTTATCTTTTCTCCCTAATTCAAGAGAGGAATTGAAACCCTTACCTCAATTTGCACGGCCTCCTTCATAAAGCATAATTTTGAATTACATCCACATATGGAGACTTGTACTACTCAGTCACTCAGATCACACAAAAAATACATGTCTATTCACCAAAAATTTACCACATTTTCATAAGCGAACTCAAGCTTCTGTTCCCAGTCTAACTTTTTCGCCGCCTGCATGCAATTTTTTCGCCGCACAATCGCTTGTGTGGCAAAAAACATACATGCTCCGGCGAAAAAGTTAGACTGGGGTACAGTAAAATTACCGTCTAAATTGACAATACTCAGGATGGATCCATCTCTTTATGGAGACTTGGACAACTCAGTCACACACACACATACACACACACACACAGTGGAAGTCCGCATGTGCTGGAGCAACCAGAGCACAAGTCACCAACGGATTGTTTAGCGGCCAAAATTGCAGGTAGTCAAGCTAACGTACGAGCTACTTTGTTAGGTGATGCTACAGCCAACCTGTGTTGGTGTTGTGGTGATGTTAGGTGAGTACTTCGGTAGGTGGTGTGATGGTGCAGTGGTGTTGGTGTGTTGAAGTGAGGTGAGTACTTTGGTAGGTGTTGTGATGGTAGACTAGTATTTGAAGATAAATCACGCAGGTGGTGCCTCAGGCGGTCTCAGGTGGTCAGCAGGTGAAGCCTTCAATGTTTCACTAAATAAGGCGCTAAAACATTAGCTCCCTGTCGTCAGGAGCGCTAGTGCCGTCGTCAGGAAAGAAAGGAAAAACTTAACTGGTTCTTTTAAAGTTCTTCATAAGTACATCGGGAAACAATTATCTGCCGTTGATCGGTTCCACACACAATGTTCGTCCCACACAGGTTTTGTGTTAATGTTCATGTGCATCGCGATCAGATTAAGTCCTGTGGACAAGACAAAGAGTTACGATATTTTCAAATTTGTTATGAATAAAATTCAACAACTGAAAGGCTTAAGCCGCTGAAACATTGATAATAACTCATGAAGCATTTAATGAAGAACTCAATCTTCATTGTTTCATATTTCCGTGTTTTACATTCTTCTCCCGTCACAAACTCGAGCTGGCCTTGAGAAATCTTCGCCTCACACCTGCCCTGTTTTCTTAACAAGGTCACCGCGATGGGTTAAACTGAAGCTCAATATTCAACTCAAATCTTAATTTGTAAGATGTTAGAAATTTTTAACTCAAATTTAAATTCAAAAGTTGTTAGAAATTTTATAAATGCCAAATATTTCTAGGGTCCATTAAATACAATGAATTTTAAAAGTTTGGTAAAACTTTTTCAAACAACCCACCAATGGGTCGTCTGCAGCAGGAAAAATTTAAGCACGACCCACCGGTGGGTCGCATCACAAATAGCGTGTGCGGTTTCCTTCAACGGTTTCGAGGGAGCCTCCAGAGCTGCAGTCCCTTAGGTCCATTTCACACTGAGCTAGCAAAGCAGCATCTAGCAAGCTCGCATGAGCATCTCGCAGACCGTCTGCTAGATAGTCATGCGATCTTGCTAGATGCTGCTTTTCTAGCTCAGTGTGAGGTTGACCTTAAAATCCCAGACTTCGGACTCGAGAATAGACAAAACAGAAACATTCGTCTGCTTGAAATAAGGCAATGGATGGGGGCACATGTATATACTACAATACAGGGTAAAATGATCCGAATACCATCTCTGAGAACTATTTGACGCGCATGAAGGTCAATTGTTTTGTTAGAAAGCTGACGGTTTGTTTTTGCTGTAGTTTTCAACTGCTTAATAGGTTCGCATATGTCACATGTGCGTCCAGCAGTCTCATGTTAAGTTAGGTTGTAAGACGCATGTTCAAAAAACGACTTTAATTGCTCGAAAAAATTGTATCTTTCCTAAGAAGTATAAATATGTGGTAGTGTGCATGATGGTATTTTACCTCGTATGCTTGAATCTTTTCTAAAAAATTCATATAATTGATGTGCTGTTCTTTCACACTGATACGCAAATGAGCAATTTACCTAGTGGTAAATCGGCAGAGAACGTGGTAAACGCAGAGCACGAGCTGAAATTTGATAATGTACGAACTTTACTCTCACTTTCATGTTTCGTTGAAAAAATGAAAGAAGATTTCCGTGTTTCATTACATGCCTCCCTCACTGCAAGCGAAGAGGATTTGTGATATCAGGAAGCAGTTCCTTGGTGGTTTGAGTGTCTGCAATAGACTTTCTAGCACTCTACCAGTCTGACAGCTGAACTTTGTCTTATCAGCACAAAGTAAGTCTTCGGAAAATTCGACCTCATCTGTGATCCTTAAATGCCTGAACTTCATTTGAGAAACCTCAACTCAAAGAAGTAGTTTTGTCCTTTCGATATGAACCATGTTCGTGAGGGATTGCCCCTTTCATTTTTATTCCGTGAAGATCAAATCCGTTAAAAAAATTGACATATTTGTACTCACTCTCAGCTGTAGAACACCATCAGTTGAGCAGATCTGGCTGCAGAGACCCTTTTATTGGCTCTCCTTTGGAGTTTAATCGCACATTGCACTCCTCAAGAGGCTTCGATTCCAAGCTCTAGTGCTGGGATTCTCCGGAAGCTGGGAAATGCGAAGCGTAGTGGCGACTTTGAAGGTAACGAGGCTGCATAAAAGCCTCACTTAACACAATAAGGGCGGGGTGTTTAACTGGAGTTCAGTATTTAACTCAGAGTAAAGTTAATTTTAGCGATCAATTTGAAAATCATGAACATTAAATAGATGGAGCCTTCATTTAGTTTTCATTAAGCATTTATCGAAATTGAGTTAGTGACTAATGGTCGGTCAGCAGCATTATGAAAATCTCCTCAGTGACCACCGGTGGGTCACGTCACACTTAACGTGTTAAGAAAGAAGACAGCGTCAGCTTCAGAAGGATGGATTCGAGGCTGATGCAAGATATGAGTGTCACTGCGTCGTGACTTTTGCACAGATCGCAGCCTTTGATTATTTTCAAGCGCCGGCGAATTGGGATCTGCCGAGTCTCGGAACCTGGAATTCTCGAGGAATATTGGATCTTTTCCACATAAGCCCCGCCATTAACGCAACACATAAGTTCATCCGCTTGTAACTTTCGAAATAACGCACCTATCGACTTCAAATTACTCTCAAACAAAAGATTAAAACATTCTTTCGTTTGAGAGTAATTTGAAGTCGATAGATGCATTATTTCGAAAGTTACAAGTGGGTGAACTCATGTGTTGCATTAGTGGCGGGGCGCATCTGGAAAAGATCCTGAAAATTGTCGGGCCTGATGACGTTTGGATACAGCACTGAAAGGCTGATGAATCGCGCGGCCGGCTGTCCAATCACGACACTAAATGTGAAACAATGCGACTTAATATTCCAATAATTGCAGGTCGTGAATGGTTTGTGTGAAAGAATCTTAAAGAAATTTTAGAATCATTGCTGCCAAAACGAGAGACAACGTATTGAAATTTGAGATAGAAGCAGGCTTCAATTCTGCTTAGTAATCGTTGAAAAATCGACTTCTAAGGCACAAGGATCTCAACACTTTGACTGCGGCAGGTGGAACTGAAGTTCAACATTCAACTCAAATTTAAATTCAATTGAAGTCAGCAATTTTGAAAATAGCAAGCCAAACTGGATCGTGCCTTCATTTAGCTTTGATTGAGTTCGTATAAAAATTCAGTGAGTGACTACTGGTTAGTCAGCAGCATTATGAAAATTTCCTCCATGTACCACTGGTGGCTCACGTCGCAGTCAAAGTCTGAAAGGAATTTTAGAATCATTGCTGTTAAAACGAGAGACAAACTATTGAAATTTGCGGTAGAAGCAGACTTCAATTCTGCTTAGTCATCGTTGAAAAAAATCCTCGTTATCACAATGCTTTTAACGACCTAGGCTCAGTTGAAGCGATTCTGTCACTTTCTCCTGAGCGTTTCTGAATGGCAGCAATTTTTTTGCCGAGTGCAGAAAAACTGTCGTGATGGATATCTTTGTAACTGCTTTAGCGACTGCAATAAGATGTGTCCAAACATCTGCCGACATTTTTACCAAACATCTGCTGTAACATCTTACCGAACATCTGCTGTAACATCTTTTGACATCTGCTCAATCTGTCCTAACGTCGAATAATATGCGCTAATGACTTGCTCTACCATCTATCATTACTTCTACTCCATAATCTGCCCTAACATCTGCTTTAACATCGACTGACTCGTGCTCTAACGTCCGATAACATCTGCTTTAACATTTGCTAATATATACACTAACATCTGCTCTATAGCACTGCTAACATCTGCTCTAGCACTGCTAACATCTGCTCTAACATCTCCTTAGCTTCTACCTTGACATTAACATCCCTGTCAAAACCAATGTATCAACATTTCATGTCAGACTTTATTGGAAATAAAATTTTTTTTAACCTCGGTTGCTTGTGTCCGCAGTTTTGATGACTTCCTATGCAGAAATTCTCTGGGTATTTCTTTTTTAACGGTCGGTTTTTAGATAACATTTCTCTCGGTTTAGCTGTTGCCTTTTCGTTACGTTTCATACTCGTGCATAAGATTGATTTTTTTAAATGATAAAAGACCCAGTCAAATTTTCTTTTAAGAAATCGGAAGTAGCTTGGAAGAGTTCGCTTAGAACTCTTGGTTCTAAAATTCTTGTGACGTTGTACAGGACGTTTTTCAAATACGGGACTCAAAAAATCACTGATTACTTTTGATACAGTAAATGGATTTTTGATAACAAAAACGGCAGTAGAATCCTGAGATTTATATCTTTTATTTGGTATCTACGAATTCATGACACAACAGTCAAAATAAGAAACTGAGGACACAATAAAATTCATCCTGCTTTGAAACTGCCGCCAAGATGACGAACTGGACAAAGGAGCAATTAGCTTTCATAAGCACTGCCCATTCTCTAATGGAAGGAGCATTGTCCTAGCGCAGCGAAGTTACACGAGAGAGTACAACCTGCGAATTTCTGGTAGCTAGGACAATGTTAGCTTGCTTGCTTGCTTCCTCGTTTGCTCGCTTGCTTGCGCCCTGGACAGTAGCACATCCAGCGGCGTCTCGAACTCGATGTGTTTGCTTGCCTGCTCGCTGATTTGTTTGTCTTTCGCATTAAACTGGAGACTTGGAGTTGGGGAGATGCGCAACTCGTGGACACAAACACGTCCCTAATTTCATGTTTTGGGGAACAATTTCGCCGTGAGAGTGAAAGGCGACGTCGCAATTACGGAGCGCAACACTCCATTACTGATCGATAATTGCAGCGCCGCGGCCGTCGTTTCTGGCACACGTTCCTGAGACGCTATCTCGCTCAGACGACAGCCTATTGCTGTGTCAACTTGCCCTGTCAACTTGCTGTGTCAACTTGCGGTGTCGACTTGCGGTGTCAACTTGCTAAGTCAACTTGCGGTGTCAACTTGCGGTGTCAACTTGCGGTGTCAACTTGCGGTGTCAACTTGCTGTGTCAACTTGCGGTGTCAACTTGCTAAGTCAACTTGCGGTGTCAACTTGCGGTGCCAACTTGNGGTGTCAACTTGCGGTGTCAACTTGCGGTGTCAACTTGCTGTGTCAACTTGCGGTGTCAACTTGTGGTGTCAACTTGCGGTGTCAACTTGCTATGTCAACTTGCTGTGTCGATTTACAGTGTCAACTTGCGGTGTCCACTTGCTGTGTCAACTTGCGGTGTCAACTTGCGGTGTCCACTTGCTCTGTAAACTTGCCCTGTAAACTTACTGTGTCAACTTGCGGTGTCAACTTGCCATGCCGACTTGCGGTGTCATTTTGCTGTGTCAACTTACTGTGTCAACTTGCGGTGTCAACTTGCGGTGTCAACTTGCTGTGTCAACTTACTGTGTCAACTTGCTGTGTCAATTTGCTGTGTCAACTTGCTGTGTCAACTTGCTGTGTCAACTTGCTGTGTCAACTTACGGTGTCGACAGAATTGAGGCGTAGACCAATAGACTTCGAGGGTCACGGTAGACTGGTGGACTACCGTGACTCAATTCGTGACGTAATTCATCGGTGCCGACATAAATGACATTGTGCACATAACGTCGGCTACATGTCTTGTAAAGATATTCAACTACCATACTGATAAAATCCAGCCAACTCGTGAGAGGAACGTACTATGTACAATAGTACCGTTAAAAAATCAGTTGTTCGTGTAAACAATTAAATATTTAGTGCTTTACCCTGTTATAATTCTTGTTGCAAAATGAAACCATTTTTTTGCAGGAACACACAATCAAACTTGTCAAATGATCAGTAAGATAACTTTTATTTGCCATTTCAATTGTTTCTGGAGCGTTTCCTGCAAGAATTTTAGCATTCGTGTAGTAGGCTCATTGAATGCGTGACAGCCGTGACAGGTTCTGACACAACCGTGACAGGTTCTGACACAACCGTGACAGGTTCTGACACAACCGTGACAGGTTCTGACACAACCGTGACAGGTTCTGACACAGCCGTAACAGGTTCTGACACAGCCGTGACAGGTTCTGACACAGCCGTGACAGGTTCTGACACAGCCGTGACAGGTTCTGACAGCCGTGACAGAAGACCGGTCATTGCGTAGGCTCACCACAAATGCCCGCACAGCCGTTGACGATCACGACAATGTTCTCCCTCTTACCTATAAGGCGTCAAGTGTAAATTCATTCCAAATTTGCGGAAAACTCTTGTGTTTTAACCAAATTGTTGCCTTTGTTTACTCTTTCTGGGCGTGAGCTGCCCGCACCACAGCGTGGGAAATGATGTTTGAAATTATGTTTGAAATGATGTTTTTCCGGGAAATAATGTTTTTCAAGGAAATTGTGTTTTTCAGGAAAATTTAGTTTGAAATTTTCTCCGGGAAATTATGTTTGAAAATAATGCGGAAGTGAGGGAACATGACAAACGTGTCGTCCTGGAACAGCAACAATAACAAAGCGTAGGAAATGCGGCGAACGCGTTTTGCCCAACCGGCCAAAAAAGCCTTTAGAAATATGCGTGAGCTTCGTTGAAATTGCGCTGCGGAGTCGTGAAAGACAATAAAGGCGCGTTGTCACGTGTTCTTGTGTGTTCTTATCTTCCGGGTACAAGTTCTTGAAGTACGATACGCATATGATGGAGTTCAATGTATTATATCTAAACAATTCTCCACAGTACAGTGACTGAAATTATTACGAGAACGGTGACTCAGTTTTCATTACTTCTGCAAATAATATAAGTGGTGAGGTATTTTTTTTTGGTGAGAGACAACGTTCCACGATAAAAAAATTAAGAAATTGTGCTGCTACGATAGAAGAGTATACCAGTCACATCTAAGCATCGCCGTAACAATTGAGTCTCGTAAAATTTCTCCACAAAACATGCATTACACATTTCTAGGTAACTCATCTCGGTATATCACTTCTACACAGCTCCAACTAGAACCTCCATGAACGAATTTCTTTTCCGGTAACTTGTGAGAGTAACTCGTAAGGCCCTCCCAAAAAATGTGATCCAAATCTAGCGACGACTCCCTGGAAAAAAAACACCGCGAACAAAATGTGTCGGTGGAAGAGAAAGAAGAATAAGCTACCTGTGCTCGGTGACTGCCGGCAGAAGGAGGACATCAGAGGGAATATCACTAGAGGAGAGACAAGAAAAACGCCTTTTACATCCCAAATGCGACTGGACAGTCACCAAAGACCCATCTCGTCGTCCACAAAATAGCGAGACTCTTCGCTACTCGAGAATTTGCCTCAGAAATCAAGGGTTTCCCTGCACGAAATCTTGAGGATGGAGGAGTCATGAACGTGGGCTGGCTGTTCGCTCGAGTGTTGCCTTTTTTCTCGTCAAAATCTTCAGGCCTGAGTTCTCCTTAGGTCAAATTTATCTATGAAGACCATTTAGCATGTGGCAATATCGCGGCGGCCAATTCAGTGTCCACAAAAAATGCATCCACTGACCGATGTGTGTATATGTGATACGGAACCATACAGTATGTCCCACAAAAACCCGAATCGAGTATTTATTTTCCCGGTTCAGTAATACTAACACAATTTTGCTGCAAATTAAATGCTTATGGTATTCATATGATGGGATTACTGATACGGGGAAAAAAACTCGGTTGGGGTTTTTGTGGGACATACTGTATGTCAGAATTATTAAACTGTTGTTTGGTTCCGGTATCAAATATACATTTATCGGTTAGTGAATACATTTCTTGCGGACACCCTGTATTGTTATGATTCAAAAATATTCAGGATTTTGGCTAGAAAGTTGGCATAATTTTTGCAGCAGAGAATTTGCGGTGCCAGCTACACGATACGACGGAGTTGGAAGAGACTTTGGCAGATTAAATAAAGGAAACTTCACAGCCGTATCATAGCTACACTCGCATACTTTACTGCTCAGCAAGAATCCAATAATTATTACGGAGAGTAATGAACAACTATACCGTCATTTGTTTGACTGTGTGATTCGAAGGCATGGAACAGATGAATGGATCGCAGTTCTTTCTAATAATGGATCGCAGTTCTTTCTTATAATGGATCGCAGTTCTTTCTTATGATGGATCGCAGTTCTTTCTTTAACTTGATGAATT
>JACJUY010014774.1:3372-13510 GCA_014220935.1 Platorchestia sp. MABIK | reverse complement strand
GTGCGTGCGTGTGTGTGTGTGTGTGTGCGTGCGTGCGTGCGTGCGTGTGTGTGTGTGTGTGTGTTTTGTAAATTAGACACACAATATGCGTAAGCAGCGAGTTGCATGTAAAACACAGAGACTAACGCTCGTTGGTGTGCTCACTTTCACACAAAACACACCATCATTTCACAACAAACAAAACACACATAACGCACCACTGAGCACCACACAAAACACACAGCCGCGCGACACACAAAACACAAGTTGGGCTAAGCACGTCCCGGAATCCTTTGAGCGGTCATTGAAGAGAGCTCAATCGGCCAGCAGCAGTTGCCATTTCTTGTTGCCAGCTGCCATTTTGTGTTGCCAGTTGCCATTTTTGTTACCAGCTGCCCTTTTTATTGTCAGTTGCCATTTTTGTTGCCAGTGGCCATTTTTGTTGTCAGTTGCCGTTTTTGTTGCCAGTTGCCATTTTTGTTGCCAGCTGCCATTTTTGTTGCCAGTTGCCATTTTTTTGCCAGTTATCATTTTTTTGTTGTCAATTGCCATTTTTTGTTGCCAGTTGCCATTTTTTTTGCAAGTTGCCATTTTTTGATGCTAGTTGCCATTTATGTTGCCAGTTGCCAATTTTGCTGCCAGTTGCCATTTATTGTTGCCAGTTGCCATTTTTTGTTGCCAGTTGCCATTTTTTGTTGTTAGTTTCTATTTTTGTTGCCAGTTGCCATTTTTGTTGCCAGTTGCCATTTCCTGGATCGGTTCAATCTACTACGGCAATTTTGCAAATTATTTTATGCTGAATCTGTGCAAAGAAATTCAGCGTTCAATTGCGAAGGAAAATACTCAGGAAATGGTCCGTTGAAAACGCCTCTAATGAACGAGGTTTCAGAAGGCGTTAGGTCCATGAATACCAAAGAGAATTACTCAATTTGTTAGGAACTTGAAGTAGATTTTACATCAAGCAAAGTGACTGCGATACTCCCTACCGATGAGTTGTTTTAACAATCTTGTAGCAATCTTTTTAACAGGAAGTCTTCACAATTTTTAAAAATAAATGGTATTTAATGAACCCAGTTTATGTTTGGTATTTATGAAATTGCAAACAACCTTTATATTTAAATTTGAATTGAACATTGAACCTCAGTTTACCCCATCGCAGTTAACGTGTTAAGCAAGGTGACTGTACCGGGGTGGTGAGGTGGTGACTGTACCGGGGTGGTGAGGTGGTGACTGTACCGGGGTGGTGAGGTGGTGACTGTACCGGGGTGGTGAGGTGGTGACTGTACCGGGGTGGTGAGGTGGTGACTGTACCGGGGCGGTAAGGTGGTGACTGTACCGGGGTGGTGAGGTGGTGACTGTACCACATCACACTCATCGAGGAAACTCAGCGCTTCTTATACATATTCAATTTTTTCTTTAAAAAATAGCTCTGTTAAAAAAATTAGGACATTAAAAACCCAATGATGCAAATCCATCCAGTCTCGCATACTGCAGGGATTCTGCACACAGTGGCAAGCGTCAGACATGATGTGCCTTGCTTCAAACACGCTTCGTTTTCGCTTCAGATGAATACGGAGGTCATATGTTTTTTATTTCATATCATGCCGCTGCTTATCTCAGTTACGATGTATGTGCTCATGGTGTTTAGCATGCTGGTATGCGTGCGTGTGAAGAAAACAAACATAAAACAAATATTGGCATCTACGGATGCTTTATTTCCAATTCAAGCCTGATACATATCACCTTGTACATTGGTTTTTCAAATGCCTTATAACTAACACCAGGACGCCATGACGCTTTTCCCCGGTCAAGACCGGTACCCATTTTAGACACCTGGGTAGAGTGGGGCATTGTGCTTAGAATTTTTTCTCTTAGAATACCATGCAAGTACGAGTATGTGCACGCTGCTTGTAGAAACAATTCTATGCAGTATGCTCGCGTAAAAGAATGCCGTAACCGACCACAACCAACTGCAACTCACCATAAGAAACCACAACTGAACATAACCAAACACAACCAACCACAAATGACCATAATAAACCACAACTGATCATAACCAACCACAACTGACTATAACCAACCACAACTCACCATAACCAACCACAACTCACCATAACCAACCACAACTCACCATAACCAACCACAACTCACCATAACCAACCACAACTCACCATAACCAACCACAACTCAACATAACCAACCACAGCTGACCATAACAAACCACAACTAACCATAACCAACCACAGCTGACTTTAACGGACCACAACCAACCACAACTAACCATAGCCGACCACAACCAACTACGACTGACCATAACCGACAGCAGCCGATCTTAATCGACCGTAACTGACCATATCAGACCATAACCAACTATAACTGGTCACAGTCGATCTAAATCGACGTAACCATCCACAACAAACCATTACCAACCATAACCGATCACAATCAGCCATAACCAACCATAATCGACATCAAACGACCACGCCCGACCATAACCGTCCGTGACCAACCATAACCGACCATAATCGGCCGTAACCAACGAAACCCGATCTTCAGCAGATAACATTCCAGGCAGACCCGTCAGTTCACAGAGCGGCAGCCCGCGCAAATTGACGCCAAATTACCTTTTGTTCGGCACCGTGTCTGCTGCTTGAGGTGGTCACACGATGAACATCGCCATTACAGCTCTTGAAATAACCATCCAACGATAATTAATGAGCATTTAATAACCTTCCAATAACCTTCCAATAACCGACCTATAACCTTCCAATAACCTCCCAATAACCTTCCAATAACCTTCCAATCATTTTCCAATAACCATTTAATAATCATTCATCAGTTAATAATCATCCAATAATCCTTCAATACCCATCCAATAACCACTCAAAAATCATCCAACTAATAATAACCATCCGATAACCATCCAATAATTTTCCAATAACCATCCAATAACTTTCCAACAACCATCCAATAACTGTCCAATAACAATCCAGCTATTTGGCTACCTGATATTGAAGCTGAAAGACGTGCTTATGTATGGGATGTGTACACGGCCCGTCACATCCCACGGCCGTTACTTGTGTGCACGGCCCGTCAAGAATGACAGGATTGAATATTTTGCTTAAATAAATCTTGCAGACGTGGATGACAAACAAATACATCCATCCCAATAGTACCCGCGATTAAAACATTCTTGTACTTGTGCACTGGTTAAACTCGTATCATAGATACGGTCATTGAGCGTCCTTGTGAGCAGACACACGCAAGCAGCGGACACCAAAAAACTACAGGATGTCGACAAAAAAATACATCAATTGACCCATGCATGTCAAAATAATAGCCATGGTGATCATATAACTTTACTTATACCATCTGTTCCGGTATCTTATATACATATATCAGTGAGTGGATAGGTAAATTTTTTATGGACACCCTGTATGTAAATAAATAAACACACCATGTGTATTAATAGGCAAGAATTATTTTTGTGTGATTGGATAAGAATTATCTGAGCCTGAGGAGCACAAAAACCCCGGACATGTGATACTCCCTCAGCTCACTGCTTTTTGTGCTAGTGTTAGATCATAGGTTAGTTTAAGCCACCCTAAAAGTGCTAGTATTGGTGATGCAATACGCTCTCGCTGATTTGTACGTTTTTAAAACTGACCTTACAGGAGCGTTTGTTTAAAATGCTGCAATGTAGACCTTGAAAAAGTTGTGATAAAGCCACGCTTACTAAACTAAGCTACCTCTGTTTTAAAAGTTTGCCCTCCTTTTCCAAAAATAAAATTATAGCCTGTTTTTAAAAGTTGATGACATTTGAACAAAGAACTCCCATCAAAATAAAGAACTAGTCAATGACATTTTCACAAAGACCTCCCATCAAAATAAAGAACAAGTCGATGACATTTTCACAAAGACCTCCCATGAAAATAAAGAACTAGTCAATGACATTTTCACAAAGACCTCCCATCAAAATAAAGAACTAGTCAATGACATTTTCACACAGAACTCCCATCAAAAATAAAGAACTGGTCGATGACATTTTCACAAAGAACTCCCTTCAAAATAAAGAACTAGTCGACGACATTTTCACACAGAACTCCCATCAAAAATAAAGAACTGGTCGATGACATTCTCACAAAGGACTGCACGCGATTCAAGCGCCACGAAAGACACGACGCCACATCGCCCTTTAACTCTCATGAGCTCCATAATGAGAGACTGTTGGCCGGAGGTAAACACCTAGATTGCTCCACAAGAAGAAAAGAAATAAAGCGCTGTCACTGAGCAGCAGGACGAGCAGCTAAATGCTCCCTTTGGCAGGTTGACAAAAGTGCTGAGTCATCCGATCCACTTGACGGCAGCCGAAGCTAATTTTGTTGACTCAGGCACCGCAAAAATCACATTTTTGAACATCAGCTGATCGGGTTTGTTCTTTTTAGGGGCTGGCTCACATACTGGCGGCACACAGCCCACAGCAGGCCTACGTGGAGACATGTTTGTTGCACGCGTAGCTGTGTGGTATGTGTGTGTGCACGTGTACACATTTGTGTTGTGTGCACGTGTAGACACATTGACGTCATGTGCACGTGTAGACACATTCACGTCATTTACACGTGGATTACATACGCGTTGATACACAGGGTGTCTCAAGAAAACGAACTCACGCTTTAACTGTTGCTAACATGCTGTTTTTTTAATTGCAGGTGTATCATCACAGCCTGGCAGGAAATGAACTTAGCTTGGAAGAGCGAGGAAGTTTGTCCTGAAATGTTATTGGAAGACCGGAAACGATATTGAAGTGCATAGACGGTTGAGAACTGAATTTGCCAAACTGCCACCAACGCCCCGGACCATTGCCCGCATCAGAGACAAATTATTTATCAGGGACAAATTTATCTTACGCATCAAAGACAAATTACTTATCAGAGACAAATTGATTTTACGCATTAGAGACAAATTATTTCTCAGAGACAAATTTATCTTACGCATCAGAGACAAGTTATTTATCAGAGACGAATTGATTTTACGCATTAGAGACAAATTTGAAGCAGATGGAACCGCACGCTCACGGACTTTTCTTTGTGGAGATATCTTAAATTTTCATGCATAAAGACAAAGTTTATCGCAGCAAGCCAAAAATAACTGATCCATTGAAAATGGAAATTGGAAGACAATGTCGTCGCGAAATTCCTAATGACCAGGTGACGCATCCCTTGGTTGCGCTTTATCTGCGCTGTCTGGGCCAATTTGGTAATCAGTTGAAACATTTGAGAACATGATTCTTGAATTGCATTTGTCTTCCGGATTCGGAACCATTCCATTTTATTCTACGCTCATAAATAATGTTTTTCCCGTCATTCAAAATGCGAATACATTTTAATGAGACACCCTGTGAAAGAATGGCATGACTTTAGTAGTGCTATTTATGCGTTGATTAGTAGAACGCAAACGTTGATAAGCATGAATTGAAAGTTTGAAAAACATGGCTCGGGAAGCATTGATTTGAAAAAGCCTGCCGTAAGCTGATTAGCTAGATAAGCAGTTCCCGTTTTGAAAGCACTCTTTAATTTTCATGCTGGAATCAGTAAAACTCGAAGTAGTTTATGAATTAGCATGAACATTCTCATGATGACCATCATGTTGATTTGGGGATTTGATGCCTTGCATCAGCATGATGCAAGGCCTCATGCTCAATTTCCCTATTTTCTATACATGTTCTCTCAGTATACCTATTTTCTATTATATGATCTCAGTATACCTATTTTCTATTATATGGTCTAGGTATACCTATTTTCTATTATATGATCTCAATATACCTATTTTCTATTATATGATCTCAATAAACCTATTTTCTATTATGTGATCTCAATATACCTATTTTCTATTATATGATATCAATAGACCTATTTTCTATTATGTGATCTCAATGTACCTATTTTCTATTATATGATCTCAATATACCTATTTTCTATTATATGATCTCAATATACCTATTTTCTATTATATGATCTCAATATACCTATTTTCTATTATAAGATCTCAATATACCTATTTTCTATTATATGATCTCAATATACCTATTTTCTATTATGTGATCTCAATGTACCTATTTTCTATTATATGATCTCAATATACCTATTTTCTATTATATGATCTCAATATACCTATTTTCTATTATAAGATCTCAATATACCTATTTTGGATTATGGGAAATGTTTTCTGATAATGTCTGGAAAGATAATCATATTTTTTTCGCTAGCACCTCAATATACCTATACCTCATGCTGATGTAGGGGCATGACGCCTTGCATCGGCCTGACCATCATCATGCTGATATAGGGACGTGAAGCCTTGCATCAGCATGACCACTATCATGCTGAACGCAAGCATGCTGCACAAAAGCAGCATGCATTTTTCAAGCCTACCTTAGGCCGCCCAAAAGCCCTCAGTCCGCCCATTTTGGGCTTCCTTCACTGCCCACTGTGATGCCGTCACAACCTTTTTTATTTTTTATTTTTTATTAAAGGAGAACTCGCAATTTGAGATGCCCGCACATCAACTGAAGGGTTCAGGTTACGCTGCCCACATACCTACGGCGGCATCCAGCCCTGTCTCTCAATATACCTATTTTCCATTGTGTCACCCCTCAATGTTCCTGTTTTTTATAATTTGATCTGTCAGTTTACCTATTTCAATTTTTGATCTCTCAATATACCTATTTTCTAAACATATGATCCCTCAATATACTTATTTTCTAAACATATGATCCCTCAATCTTCTTATTTTCAACAATATCATTTGACCTCCAAAAATTCGTTTTTTTGTATATGATCTCTCAATATACCTATATTCAATTATATGATCTCAATATACCTATTTTGGATTACGGTAAATATTTTCTGAAAATGTCTGTAAAGAGAATCATGTTTTTTTCGCAAACATCTATTTTCGATTTTATGATATATTTTCGCATGATATGTGAAAAATTATTTTTTTTTTATTTTCATGCCCATATTCGATTATGGGAAATTCTTTCAGATAATAAGTGACAAAATTAACAAGAACATTTTTCATTAAATGCCTATTTTCGATTATGGGCCAAATTTTCAAGTAATGTGTAAAAAGATAATCGTATTTTTTCGCAAAATGCCTATTTTCGATTATGTGAAATTTGTGGAATTATGAAAAGACTATTTTTCTTCAATCGACCTCTTTTGTTTTATGTCAAATATTTTCAAATAATTTGTGAATGGATAATCATAATTTTCACGATATACCCATATTCTATAATGTAAAATTTTTTCACATAATATGTAAACAGATAATAATTACATTTTTTTCTAATATACCTATTTTGCATTATGTGAAATATTTTGAAAATAATGTTCCACGCGTTTTGTTTTATGATTTTTTATTAAGTTCTAACTTTTGAAAATTATGTATGATGGATTCCGTATTTTGCACAGTGATTTTTTTCCCTCAAAAAATCCAAAAATCAAGTCCAATAAATTATGCATTTCGAGTAGGATATGCTATATATCATGTTGAATATATTGTGTTACAAATCAATTTTAAATATGTTATTTTACAAATCAATTTTATACATATTATGTTACATTACAATTTTAAACATATTATGTTACATTTCAATTTTAAACATATTATGTTACATATCAATTTTAAACATATTATGTTACATTTCAATTTTAAACATATTATGTTACATTTCAATTTTAAACATATTATGTTACATATCAAATTTAAATATGGTGTGCTACAAATCAATTTTAATCATATTATGTTACAAATCAATTTTAAATTTGGTGTGTTACAAATCAATTTTAATCATATTATGTTACAAATCAATTTTAAATACGTTATGTTACATTTTAATTTTAAATATATTATGTTACATGTCAATTTAAGAAGCCTAAGTAACATATTATTCACTTTGCGTTGCGTGCCATAAATTGAGCAGCATATCCAGCCCACATTAGTTGCGCAACATTTTCTACATTTGTATGCTTTGTGCATTGTGTCACATCAGGTTTGTTTGCTAAAAAATGGAAACTGCATTCCACTGTCATAAAATTAATTATTAAATTTCATGAAATATCTTGAGAAATTGCCATCAAATTGTTCTGTAAATACCATGGGGAATTCTCATAAAACTATCCCGTAAATACCATGGGGAATTCTCATAAAACTATCCCGTAACTACCATGATGAATCCTTCTCTGGAGTTCCAGCAAACGCATTTCAGCTTCCGCTGCGTAACGAACGACACACAAATTGCGGTCGGCAAAAATATCTCACAAGATCCAATTTCCTAAAACGATAATCAATTATCTTTTGTTTTATATGATAAAAATATGGTGAATTTCACATGAGTCAACCACATAAATACTTTTAAACTTTTAAATGAATTTAAACAACATGTTTAAAGGTAAACAAACGCAACGTACGCTGCGGTGGCGCTGATCAAAATGCAAGTCATTCACGTATTGTGCTAAACCTTCATGCGTTAGTTTTTTAGTTACATTTTACCAGAGTATGAACCAAAAATAATTGACAATGTTGAGCCCTTTGTGATCTGTATCAAAATGATCCAAAATTTAGCAAGAGAAGTTAATTGGCTGTATCTAATTTGCTTTCATGCCCTGATTTGTTACATATTTTGATTTAACTCTTGTATCTTCCCTAATTGTCCTCAATCGAGCAATATTGAAACTCCGTCGTAAAAATTACTGATACTTCCACGACCTGCCACTCTTCAGCACTCTAGAGATGCCGTATTAGTAATATCATGCTTGTAAATATCATAATGGTAGTAATATTATTCTGGTAAATATCACACTTATAAATATCATACTTGTAATAATATCATACTACACCTTTTCACTTCAAATTATTCTAAGTCAAGTTCTATTTAATCCAAGTCAAGTTAAATTTAATCAATCTCAAGTTCAAATTAATCCAAGCAAAGTTCAAATTAATCCAACTCTAAGCTGAGTTAAGTACTGACATAATCACTTGTTAATTTGAGCGTTTTAGTGTTAAATATGTTTCAATTGGATGTGATGAGCAAGACAAACATTTTTCTTCTCAGCGAGGAATACATAAAATTTCCGCCGGTGTTGCAATCTAAAGACAAGCTGTCGTAAAACGTGCTAAGTATCCAGCATCAGGAGGCAGAGTGTGATTCAGATCTTTGAGCGGCGTAAAAGATGCAAGTCAATTACAAAAACTTCGTGTTATACTACGCATCAAAGTTGTTTTAAAATTTTACATTAGGAGCAGTGTACGTCCATTCAAATATTTATGTTCAAAAGATAATTTAATAGTAGATAATACACATAGTAGTACCGAGGATTTATTTACACTCATATAGATGCTTATATGCGTGAAATTCCACTTCTTACATATTTATATATGAAATCATAAACATGCAACTACAAACTTGTTCCCTACAAACATGTCCCCTACAAACTTGTCCCCTACAAACATGTCCCCTACAAACATGTCCCCTATAAACATGTCCCCTACAAACATGTCCCCTACAAACTTGTCCCCTACAAACATGTCCCCTACAAACATGTCCCCTACAAACATGTCCCCTACAAACATGTCCCCTACAAACATGTCCCCAACAAACATGTCCCCTACAAACATGTCCCCTACAATCATGTCCCCTACAAACATGTCCCCTGCAAACATGTCCCCTACAAACATGTGTCCTGGAAGGTGACCATTATATGCTCTCGCATTATCAACCCACACAAAGGCAGGTAGCAAATATTCCAATACACAATACAATATTTTGATGTGTGAATTGGGTTCGGTTAATACTAAGCCTCTGAGCTGCGGCACTGCCTGTGTAATTCCGGGCAGGTTAATCCTATTTATTTGTTGGGGCCGAATGTGCCGACCTCATGTGCCGGAAGATATATGTGAGAGTTAAAAGACGGGGTGAGATCATGGGCTTTGATTTGATTTGATGAATTGATGAGTTATATTGTAACCGTCATTACAACCACCGCAATTACAACCACCACCACTACAACCACCACCACTAC
This sequence comes from Platorchestia sp. MABIK, assembly GCA_014220935.1. NCBI lineage: Eukaryota > Metazoa > Arthropoda > Malacostraca > Amphipoda > Talitridae > Platorchestia > Platorchestia sp. MABIK. Next base: position 3,449 of record JACJUY010014774.1, on the reverse strand, counting down.
AACCACCACCACTACAACCACCACCACTACAACCACCACCACTTCAACCACCACCACTACAACCACCACCACAACCA
>JACJUY010014773.1:0-12244 GCA_014220935.1 Platorchestia sp. MABIK | reverse complement strand
GTGTTGCAGCCTGGGGGAGAACACTACAGTGCCCTGCAGTACAGCTACAGGGCAGTACAGCCACAGTGCAGTGCAGCTACAGTGCTATGCGGTGCAGGGAAAGTGCCCTGCAGTACAGCCACAGTGCAGTGCAGCTACAGTGCAGTGCAGCTACAGTGCTATGCGGTGCAGGGAAAGTGCCATGTAGTACAGCCACAGTGCAGTGCAGCTACAGTGCAGTGCAGCTACAGTGCCATGCAGTACAGCTACAGTGCAGTGCAGTACACTGTACTGCTGTGCAGTACACTGTACTGCTGTGCAGTACAGGTACAGGGCTGGTTGTGCTGGTGTAAGGATAATGACGTTTTATTACATAAATCAAATAATAGAACTCATTGATCGACTTCTAGGAAATCTAACTCGTGGTATGGAAATAAGAGCTGACGTGAAACATGCGCTGCGAAATGATGAAGTTTCATCCTTAGAGAAATTTTGTGTTTCAGCTCTGAGGGTAGCACTTCTACGCACCGTTATATTTTAATGTGATTATTATTGCGTGGACCCTTAAATTAAAAAATTATACTTTAACTCAAACGTACATTATTACCAGGACATTATTACATTGCCAGGACTTAAATTTAATACATTTCATTATAGGTATGGTTCTAGGTTGTCGATATACGGTACTGAGTGGGACATACTGAGCCATTTTACAAATTCTTATTGCAATTTGCAGTAAATCGCAATACTTTTAGAGGTATAAGTATAGAGGAGTACAAGGCACGGGTGTGGGGCCCTGTACAGCACCTCATCTGAGCACCGGGCCATGCTGTGGTGCACAGCACACCGTAGGACGTACAAGACTCTTTAAGTCGAGCTGAGTATAATGTCACTAGCATATCACGTGTAGATTACGAGTGCGACTAGTACTGTTTTAGCTAAGAAACATTTTTCGGTTTTTTCACTAACGAAGATTTAAAAAATGGGTGTCGTGTACCTGGTTTTCTTATCTACAACGGGTCCACTGCTTGAGCTTTGTGTGATAAATTGTTGGGCTCGCTGGGTGAAGTTTTCGCACCGAACAAAAAGGAAGGTAAAATGATTCGTATATCTAAACTATTTCATGTTAAGTTCAGTAATCTAGATTCTATTTTCACTCAGCGTTTATCCATAAGATCAAAGTGTTCTCTCTACGTAAAAATAAAATTAAAATCGTCAAAATGTGGGAAATGTGTGTTCCCGTGTGTGAAATGCAATCGCCTGGAAAATTTGAACCTCTGCCGGAATTCCTGAATTCCTCCGCCCGCCACGCGACGGCGGCTGCACCGCACAGCATCAGGTGTGCGTGAAGGCGCATGCAAGAATTCCTAAATTTCTTTTCCGTAAGAGCCAACCGATTAATTCGAATCGGAAGCTGAAGCGGGTTTTTAGAGGATCCAGTTCATCGGTTGAAAAAAAGCGAACACTTTGCCAAAAAATTCCGAACCAGGAGACAATATTCTGGTTTTCGGAACGCACATCTACGTTTAAGTTTTTTCTCAAGAATATATTCTAGATATGAATTAAATATGCTATTAGTGTGCAGTGTTATTAATGTATACTAGAGCATGTTTCTATTCCTGGTATTGAATCTAATTTCAACAATCTTGGATTTGCTATTCTCCGCTTAATATGAAGCTATCGAATTGATCAGTGAGTTTACAGAACCAATTTTGTCCCCCGCTTTGAGAAAAGCCAAACACGGGAGCAAAAGCCATCCAAATTTTTCTTGCATTATTTCTTGTGCATTTGTTGTGTTTCTTGCTTAAGTTCTCTCGAGCCTGCGAGTGAAATGTTACATTCACTTCAATATCTTGTTTTCGTGTTGATTATGTACATCTCATGACCTGCAACGACATGCACCTAAAACATAACGAATGAATTTCAATGCTTTGAAGAATCAGTACATTATTCACTTGAAGTAAGCTATTCTTAAAAAATGAATGAATATGCGACACAAAAGAAGACATTTAAAATTTTTGCCTTTCGCAAACTTTGTACTTTCATAGTATTCATAACAGTTGACGTATTTTGTTTGATACGAAAATTTTGGTGCACTCATGAAAGAAAAACAGATTGTGAATTTGAGGTACTCAAAGTGTCAATAAAGCACAAAAATTTGTTTCACATAGCAAACGTATTTAAAATGCCAAATCTGCTGAAATTCACTGCACTCATAAGGAGAAACGAGTGGCAATGGATGAAAATTATTTTCAACTTCAGGAGTTTAGTTTAAAAAAGAGTTCACAGGAGTCAGAAACAGGAAAAGGAATTGTTATACAACGTTAGCAAAAAACAAAAAACAAACATTTATTTCCAAGAAAGTTGATACATGAAATTCAGTACAACATTTTGGTTTTTAAAACTTCTTAATATAAATATTTTTAATTGATAGACAAACCCTACGAGGTATGCAATAGCTGTGTCAGGAGTAAATTATGTTATTGAGAGAAACAGTCAAACTATTTTCTCCTGGATATTTCATCTTAGGCAAGATGACTGGAGGCTTATGAATCCTTGAAATGCTTCTGAAGAATGCTTTTACGGTTCTTCGCAGTAAGCTAAAACGAAAGAAAGAAAGACATCAGATACTCTTCGGAAGAAGGCTGAAATCTCGTCCTAAATGAGTTTCAAATAGAAAAGGTTAGCCAAAAGTAATTATGAAAGAGCAGAGCACAACACGTGGATCTAAAACAACTAAACAAACATACAGGCGAAAATGAATTTCAGAGCTTGTTCATCATCCAATGAGTGAGAGGATTTGTTTATGAATCTTAAGCTTAGATTGCGCATAATTTCATTTATCTATTCACATTGTAGAATAGAGAAACGTGCGACGCTCCTCACTGGGGTAGCAATAAAAGTTCAGTTTAGCACCATTTTGGCTGCGAAGTTCAGACATTTTTGTAACTCTTTTTGAAGATGTTTAGGTATGTCTCCCTAGACTAGACTGCAATAGTCCAAACGCGATAATATTAAAAACTGACTCACCAAAAATTTAGATTTTTCAAGTGTATTCTTAATGCGATGAAAAACATACATGTTCCGCAAATTTTGCTACAAACTGTTTTGTTTTTACGTGTGGTTTGAAAGTCATATTTTTGTCCAACCAAACGCCAAGGTTTCAGCGTAAATTTTAGAGATTTTATGATAGCATTATTTGACTCTAAATTGATGCATTGTGTTTTCCTTGCGTTAAGATTAAGGCCATTTTGGTCATACCACAATTTCTGTTTTTCAGAAGGTTCTCCACGCTGACGTGTCTTTCTTTCAAATCCGTCATTGAATTTGTCAGGGCAATTTGGACATCGTCAGCATACATTGAGATTTTTGTGTTCGCTGGCATGGTGGGGAAATCATTGATGAAAATAGAAGATACGAGAGGGCCAAGGATTGAACCTTGGGGAACTCCAAAGTTATTTGGTGTGAATGGTGACTTGAACACATTCCATGAAAGCGGTTCTGTAGGTAGCTTTCAAACAACTAACAACTATTCTAAGATTTGATATTTTTTTGCAGAAGTTTTTTATGCTTGACACTGTCGAACGCTTTGGAGAGATCAAGCGGTAATTGGATAGTTAATTTTTTTGATCTATATCATTGTACATTTTTTCTGTTATGTAAAGCAAATCATTTTGAGTATTGGTGTTCCTCAAGTAAGGATATTGATTGCAGTGAAGTAGATGTGATTCATCCTTGTGAGACGAAAGCTGCATTGTTTTTACTTTTTTTAAATTTTGGACATAACAGGTAGGAGACTGATTGTCATGTAATTCGATGCTTTATTGATATCTCCAGATTTACGCAATGGCTTAATGATTGATAGTTTCCACTGATCAGGAAATATATTTGTGACTATATAGTTATTTATTATTAAACAAATAAGGGGTGCTGTGGCAGGGAAGCTGTCTTTCATGTATTGAAGGCTAATGTAATCATGTCCAACTGCTTGGGTGTTTTTTAGTGGGAATAAAATTTTTCGTAGCTCTATAATACAACCAGCCTTGGTCTCTATTCATTATTCGTATTAGGGGATGAAACATTATTTGGATTTGCACCCGAAGGAACGTGTATTTGGAACGAGCCTAGACACTTCATTGAAAACTGCTTCACCAATTCTTGAGAAGAAAGTTGTGAAATCATTCGCCGTTTTTGAGTGGTTGTCAAAATTACTTTCACGGTCTGAGTTTTTATGCTGAGCAACTTCTCTAATGATTTCCCACGTTCGTTTCGGGTTTCGTTTTGCCGCCAACAGTTCTTTGTGGAGTAAAACAAGTGGTCATGTTTTGCTTCACTAACTTTTCGCCGTAGGATCTTCTCGTGATGTTTGTATAGCTTTCGGAGTGTACTGTCTGATTTGCTTAGTTTGTACTGTTGCTGGCAAAGTCTTTTTACTCTCCTCAGTAATTTCTTTGTGGCAAAGGGTGCATATTCATTGACATGAAATCGTCATTAAAAAGCAAAACTTGTAAATTGACATCATCGGTGTTTTCCATGCTTCGAAATCCGCTCCGTCTTTCTAATAACTTTTATTGCAATATTTCAGGAGGGTAGTAGTTTTTGATGCGATATGGTATGTCACGGAGTCTTTGTTTCTCGTTTGCAAGATTGATTTGACATTCTACGGAATGATGATCGGAAAAGGAGGGTAAACTCTCTGTGCTAATTACTGCACGTGGATTGTATATAATTGCTATGTCCAGAAGGTTTTAAAAGTGTTAGTAATGTGCGTTGGTTCTTGAACCATTTGTGATAGATTAAATCTGTGTTTTATTTTCTTTGAATGATTGTCTTTATTTGTCAGATCTACGTTGAAATTCACGAAAACATGAAAAAACATTTTGGCTACAGAAATAAATTGAAGCATATTTTCAATGAGTTCTAATGTTAGACGTAGAGCTGCTGATGGATGTCTGCAAAAACTGCCGATAATGAACAACTTGAGTTTGTTCACTCGAACATTGTCTTCGCACTCCTCTTTTAATGGAGATAGGGATGCTGAGATCTTTAATGAAAACGCATGAACCGCTACATCTTTTATTCTTGACTACGTCATAATGACACAATGTGTACCCGGTGATGTTGAGATTTGAACTTTCGACTCGTGAGTCGAACCATGTTTCAGATGCGCATAAAGTGTCAATGTCGCTAGTAGTCAACATTACCCTTATATGATCCATTTTATTATTGAGACTATACGAGCGAATTGAGACTGCGAATGGTTGGAAGTAGTTATTTCTACATCCAAAACTATAATGTCGAACTGACGGAAATTAAAACCTGTCTTTGCGTGCGAACAGATCAAAATAGAACTAAGTTAAGTGCCTGATCAAAGAACATGCTTTAAGCCACACTACAAATTTATGATATTTTCTATATAAATGCTTGGCAATAATATAAGGAATTAACGTGTTGGGTAACGTGACAAGTTGATAGTTATTAGAAAAACTACGGTATTTATTGCAAAATTGGAAGTCCTTGGTTTAGCAATTTTGCATTAACTGTTGCGTGGATGTACATAAATATCAACAAACAAGCAACCACATCTCACACGCACACTACACAAACTTTGGATTAAAAACTCAGAGATGAGCATTGATTGCCACGATAATTTGAGTGTTGAATGTTCCTTTAAAGTTACTCTGCATGTAGTGGGATTGAGTGAGTTTACAGAAAGCTAATTTGGCGTTATTCCCCCGATTGGCTTGATTAGCATCCGGAAATTACGGCTCAAAAATTGGAAATTAGGGACCGTTTTGGCGGGTCACGGCCCAAAAGCGGGACTCTCACGGCTGCTGTGAGGGAGCGTCACGGCTCAGATCAGCCAATCATCGCCCAATCTCTAAACGAGCAAAAAATTCCACAAAATACAAGCCAAAGGAGAAACTGTATTCATTTAAGCGTCTCCTGGTTAACTGTTAACCGTACACAGGCAGCGCCGCCGTGTGAACAGCGTGCAATCGCGAGCGAATTTTGCATCTCGCAAGGAGGGCGAGGAGGAGAATGATGGAGCTCTGAGAGCCGGATTGTGTTTAATTTTACTGCATGTCTCAATTTAACGAGGGAACTAAACGCTTCAACAGAGCAGGGTAATGAATCATTTATAATAGTAATTAGTATTTTAGTGACCTCGTTCCCTTGGGAAACAAAGGCTAAAGCTCTGTCTCCTTGAGTTTTATTTACATGAAGAAGACTTGAAATACTCACGGTCGTAATTATTCATAGTGATTGCAAAGTCACCTTGCATCCACGTAATAATTTCTTTTTATCGTGTGGATTACATTATTGCTAACACTTATATTATCGCAGAACACGAATTCATCACATTTCGTTATATCCTAATTGTAAAGCTAGACGCAGCTCATCGTTCCACCGTGACCCGGATTACATGGCACAAAATTGCTTGTGTAAGCTCAGTTGTGCCTGTAATCCTTAGCTAAAGTACCTATCTTCACCCGGTGCAACTTGGAATCGATAAATCCACATGGAAAGACATTTGGGAAGTCCAAGTCTTTTGAAGGTGGAGCACACAGTCTTGGCAAACTGCGACCAATCCATCTGCCAGGGAAAGCTGCATTCAAGTGGTCCCGAACAATTATGGCGAAAAGGGAACATGCTGAACAGGACGTTCTTCGTCAAGTTGTCGCTTTTGAAAGCCTCTTGCAGGTCATGGCACGTAGCGTGCCGGGCTGAAATGTCCTGTGCAGAGGCTCGTTTTACCTCCTTAATAATTCAGAGAAATTATTTTGTGTTGCAAGATGCTTGAATTTTAGGTATACGAGACACAAAGAAATTAAAAATATGTTAAAATGTTTATTTTCTCATAATTACCTTATTAAAAACAACACACAATAGTAAGAGCGCAAAAGAAGGGAAACTATTAACTGTTTTAGTAAATTAACGTGTACCTCACTGGTATCATGGATGCAAGTTGTCAGTTGTCAATATTTCTCTATATTTCAATTACACCCAAACTACCCCAGCGGGGTAAAATACCCGCAGGTGGGGAAGCTCTGGTCTATGTGATGAGCGTATCTGTGATGAGCGTATGTGATGAGCGTATCTGTGATACCAGCGTCACTTCTTCTCCAGTTTTTCACGTATTAACCAGCCAGATGACAACTCAATGCCCAAATTCCAACACGGTTACATTGCTTTTCAATAACCAAAATTTACACTCATTATTTAGTGTTCGAGTATCCACTTCATAGGTGTAACATTATTAAGACTAATTACAATTCGTTGATGTTCATCGTCGTGCGTGTACATTTTTCATTTATTTTCACTTAGGACCACGAACTACCGGATTCACAGAGTATACTGGTTGAGGAGACGTAATGACGAACCGATCAACCAAGGAACCAACACAGAAGTTGAGTATATATATTTCTGTATTGGGAATCATACTTGAGTAATTATGCATGAATTTATTTGAATTACCAAGTGTCAATTTTTGCTCAGTAATCCTTCCTTAAATGACCAAAAAAGATTGAAAATGCATGATCACTTTTTTTTACAGAGGAAAAATTCTTCCCGTTATTGGAAAGCTACTGCTTGCTAAAGTCGGGAGCCTGGTAAGACGATTGTGGAGGAATCGTAACTGGCACACTAAAGTCTGATAAGTAGCAGAAACATCTAGCAGTTCATAATTTCGAACAGTAATGAGTGTTCTGTGAGATTGGATGGAAAAAATTAAAGATACATTCTATTCTGTGAGATTAAATGAGAGGAAATTAAGAGCATTTGTTGAAAAATCTGTACCGAATTTTCTGCGAAATTTACGTTTTCAATTAACTTTCACAACGTTGAACATTATGTAGAAATGATTGAAGTGATAACCCTAATTTTCAAACAGTTTTTGGTGTTTATGATAATTTCATTTATTTTATCCGGCTTTTGATGGCTTTTGATGATTTGCTAATCGTTTTGTTTAGAAAAGAAATTTATCAGGCTTTATTCTATTAACACGCTTTTCGCGCATCTCAAGAGGTTTATCTGTTCACAGCTCTGTAAAGTCCCTCTGTCTCTCCGCTGCCTTGAACTCCAGTGGAATTTCCACCAGCCAAATCAGGATGACGTTGTGTTTGCGACCCGTACACTCTAGTCGTTATGTTTGCCAACCCAACTTTTGCTTTGAAGCCGCTGCCAAAGGATCGTTTGCTGACATTTGCAATTCTGCGGGGGATTTTTTACGCGCAAAATAATTGTCCATCTGAAGCCTAATCTTTATTTCAATACATCCTTTCATCAATTTTTTTTTTTGAGCCCTCTTCGCCTTGAGTGCTGGCGAGTGCTGTGGTCATTCCATCTACATTTTAATGCGAGTTGTAAGACTATTTTTTATAAGTGAGAGTTTTAACATTTTTATCGTAAAATTGCAGGTTCTTGCTTCACATCCGGCCATGACTGTGCAAGTTTATTTATTTCTTCGAAATGATACTTTCTAGCAAGATTTTTTTTGACCTCTGCCATCTCGCCAGATTCGAGAAATTAAGCGGCTTGACCTTGAACTATTGAGCCTGTGGTAACTTCTGCTTTGAGCGATAACTTGTACCACCTGGCAACTTTATTTCACACAGCGGCTAGCTTATCCATCAGGAGTGAAACCTTTAATTGTTGCATCTAGTTTTAAGTTACAAGACTCCAAAATTAAACTCAATTCTCTGATTTTTATTGCACTTTGGGGAATATAAAGTCAATTTTGGCATACGATGAACGAAGTATTGATTTTCTCTAAAAAATTTCTGCGATTCCACCATCAGAATTAAAAATTTCAACCACTTGGTTTCTCAAGCTGCAATAGCCAAGAAACTGTAGACCGCGAGCTTCATTTCGAGACGTGGAAATCATTTTGAAAGTTCAAAGTTGTTTTGAAATTCTGGCAGGTTTTAGGATCGCCAATTCTTTTGAAAGAATTAAACAGGTTTTAATCGGTAATCACGAATGCAGTTTGGCGCTCATGTCAAACAGGTTACGAATTTCTGGAACACCTGAGAGTGACTGAGTTAATTTACATCGTTAATTCAATCCTAAAGTTCTGAGTATCATTCAATAACGAAGCATTTTTTCACTTTAATGGGTTGAATTATTGTCGAGTTGCCGAAGAGTGACAAATTAAATGTTTTGTTAGGGTTGCTATCATTTTCTTGTAGCCTCGTATTTCTCACTGAAATGCAGAACCGAAGATCTCATTTCCGGTGTAAATCATCGCTGGAAGCATCCGTAGATTTTAAACGTTCTATCAGAATACTATCGACGGAGATTGCCGTAAATTTTACAAAAAATCATCGTGAGGCAGCGAAAAAAGAGATCATTTTCTAAGTTATTTGAAGTTTTTATTTGAAACCATTGACGGAAATCACAGCAGATTCCTCAAGAAATTCAGAATGCTCGAGAGATAGAGGTTAAGTTTTAAAAAGCTACGTGAAACAATTACCTTTTACAACTCTTGATGATGAAAATTTCTTTCAGGGTGAGCGTTGTTTTGCTTGTACCCTACAATTGGAGGCAAAAATAAAATTTCTTCTAAAATGGGAGCATTCTTTGGAAGTGTTATTAAAACTGGATTCTTGCTCTAAAATGTAAATCATGTAGCAAAATGAAGAAAATGAAGGAGCTTAAATTTTAGAATCCATCATGTTACCGAAAATAATCACATTAAACGTCGTAAAATTGAAACACGCACTCCCGGATTTTTTTCTCTTGTCTTCAGGCGCGGCAGAGGCTGCTTAATTCTGACGCTGCACGTATTCGTAGGTCTATGAAATAGGCCAAACCTTTGCTACCTAACGTGACTTGCGTGGCCAAAGTTTGTGTATTACGAAATGTGTACGGAAATATCACAAATCATAAATAATGTTCTTTTTTTCACTGCACCGAATGCAAAATCAATGCCAGCCTGAATCAAGGAAAATTTTTTCATTAAATCTGATCGAATTATTTTTCTCGTGTTTACGAAATAAAATGAGGTCCATATGGAATTTTTTCATGCTGAAATTTTAATGTATACTTCGTAGGCCTTTAAATAAATCCAAAAAAGAATTACATAAAAGCTTTATTTTGTTTATAATTTTTCTACATCGTCTGGTACTGTGCCTTTTTTAACTCGTACATCACAAGCGTGAATTTGTCATAAAATAGGAATAAAAAATTGAAACACCTGAAAATATTTTGCAAAAACTAGTTCGTACTGTTATTTTCATTATCATTTAACAACATATTTTTTTATTAACCAATGAAATGAACACACTAATGCTTCTACCAAGCAATTTTGGTCCTTGACGTATTTCAATAATTTCACATCAGCGCGTTAATACGTTCTTACAAATGTCATCTATGGACTAAATTTCAAATCGAACTGAGCACGAGAATCTCACAAATATTTTTATTGCTTCCGCATCAATTGGCCAACAGGATCCCAAAAGTTTCATGCAGTTATTTCCAAGTCATGTTCACACAGTTAATCGCTGCGCTCTGAATAATTTCTCCGTCGTATTTTATGACTGGACCAACCATTGCGTCGTGATGGTGTGGGCTGGTCCTGCGATATTTGACAAGACTTGTAAGTTTGGTTTCATTGTTTGTTTCTTTATTTTGCCCTTTTGGCTCGTTGATAATCTCTCGCAGGAAGTACATGTGAACTGTATAGCTAGGATACGATTTTCATCTCTCACGGGCAGCGAATTTCAAATAACAAAAATTTTCGAAGAAATAACCATCTCTCCTACTTTGAGTACTGAACTCAATTGTAACCATAAAAATGATCCAAAAATTGCTTAATTTATTTTTTGTATGGTTATTCATTGTCACCGCGGTTCTTCAGCGACATTCGTGGTTTAATTCGTTGCCCGACGTTCGACGGAACTATTATTGAAAGTTTCATCTGAGATTTGCCCGAGGATCACAACTTTAGAAATGTGGGCCTGATGCTCACCGGACCATCCTGAGCGTTTTTTTCGGTTCATCCGCTTTCCAACTCGCACGACAGCCGTCGAGCGTTGCAGATACGAAACCAAGTGGTGGGAACGCAATCGAACGTCGTGACCGTTCGTGAGGGACTTTTCAGAGCAACCTTCTGAGGAGAAATGCTAAAAGAGATGAATTAGAGTGGGCAATGAAGAAAAGATGGATTGTGAAAGCAGTCTTTGCAACTTGGATTACAATGGAACTTCCAGGGAACACAACAGGAGGTTCAAGGGTTCCCGGGTTGCCTGGGGAAAGGGGAGGTTTTGGGGTGTTCGAACTGTGGTTCATTCCGCCGGGTTTCAGCAGTCACGTTTTGGTAAAGCCACTGGAGAACATTTAATCAGAACAAATGTTTATCACCATCCGGGTGAAAGTAATTTTTATTAGTTATTGATACACTTGCAGCACGTACAGTTTAGCAACCGAAGTTTCAAAGCTGCGCGTTTTTGTATTGTGTTTGAGTTAGACGTGGAAATAAATAAGCCTACAAACCACAGTTCTTCATGAAAATTTACCATTATCTATGATGTTTTCCATTTGACTTTTAAATACGTCTAATTTGATTGTTGACAAAATTTACAAAGCTAATAGTAAATGACGCTGACATTTCTATAAAAGTAACAGTTGCCTTTGATGTTTCTTTTTCTTAGCAAGACAATTTTTGGTTACAAGCGTCTTCATTGCTGTGAAGACAAAAAGGAATTTAACAAGTTATTGAAATTGTTTCGCGTTTGTCGTTAACCCACCTACACCTTCTGGGCCAGTATGACAATTGTGGTTTTGTCAGTGTATTGAGCGATATATGTAGTCTGCTAATTCGTTCGACTCATTGACTTACATCATTTTAATGGGGCAATTCCCACGATATCTCTTGCTGTGTGCCACCAAAGCATTAAAAATGAAAAACTTATAAAATGCAACATGAGTAACACAAGCTGAAAAACAAAACTTTCTTCTCTCCGTATGGGGTGAGGAAGAGGGGAGAGGGTATGGAGGGAAGAGAATAAAATTAAGAAAGGAAAAGTTTTGAAAGAATCTGTCATTAACCGGAACAAAAGTCTGTATAATACCTCAAAAACACGGTCAAGTTTGTCGTAAAATGTACAAAGAAACTTATTTACTATAACGAGAATAAATGCTTCGTAATTTTCTACGCCGGCTAAAAATGGACGCTATAAAATTGAAGGGACAAAGGAAAATCTATTTTGCGAAGCAAATTCACAATGAAAGAAATAGAGAAGAAGTACTTTAAAAACATTTA
>JACJUY010014768.1:4338-16942 GCA_014220935.1 Platorchestia sp. MABIK | reverse complement strand
CAAACAAAGATCTTACTATGGTTATTTTCCCATATATAATATTCATGAATAGTTATATTTTATTTACCCTACATTAATTTTTATTCAGAAATTTTTATGAAATGTTAATTCTGAACAGCAAAGTAAATAGTCAAGATCTTTGTTCATCCGGCAATATGGTAGGGGTTATTTAAAAAAAAATCCAGACTTTTTATTTAAACCCCCTAAAAAATGTCCTTGCATTTCAAATATTTGTCCTTGAAAGATCCTTGAATTGTCCTTGTATAAAATTTTTCAAACTCTGTGGCAACCCTGTATTAGCTCTATTAAGAAATTGATGAATCATTGCCGAATGTACTTCTTTTCATCATCTTAAATTTGATACTAAATTTTTATAGAAAATGAACAAAACAGGCTAAATACGAGTTAAACTAGTACAAAAGGGGTTCAAAAACGCGCCAGGGATAAATAAATCGGCAACCCTGCCACCGATGCTTCTCGATGAACGGGCGCATCAGCGTGCAGTGTAGACACCTCCATTCAAATGAAAGCGTGAGACAGCGTGAAGTGGACGCACGCGTGAGCGCCAACGTGTTCAGTCTGGACTTAGCCTAAGGCCGCCGCTTCACGCCGCAAAACGAAACTCAATGGCTGAAGCAGCAACACCTGGTCTTACGACCTCGATATCAAGTCCATAGTGACACAATAATTAGCTGGTATTAGGTTAGTGAAAATATCATTATCGGCACAATATGTTTTACCAATATCAACCTGAAATCAGGAATTGAGTAATAAGCCAATGTTATTGTAGGGAACACCTCATTATTAAGTCAATATTGACACAATAATTAGTTAATGTTGGGCTGATGATAGTATTGTTATTGGGCCAATATATTTTTCCAATATCAACCGAATTTTACAAAATAAGGTATTTCCCCAATGTTCATTTTGAATATCCAGTCAAAATGGAGACTGTAATTGGCTCAATATTAGGTCAATAAATTTTGCTACCTGGGATGTTACATGCAACGTCATGATAATGACTCAGCAGATCACTCACAACTTGCACAATTTTCTAAGCGATGTTTCGTTATCACGAATTTTCTTGAATCACCCAAAGGCAAGTTACTCTTTCCTCCTAAGATGCGTGATGGAAGTTTCATCACGTACAATATTTAGAATTTGGGAAGCTATGAATATATGTATACCTGCATTAATTTAAGTTTGACCTAGGGATGGAAACTTCTCTGTAAGAGATGGAAACGCGGAGGAATACTTGTCCAGGGCTTTCACAAATTGCTTAATGTGCAAAAATGGTTGGTAAAAATTTCATGAGTTTCAGGAGTAATTTCTGCATGAAATTGGGTTTTCTTTGCGGTATTTCCTTTTAAATAGGTCATTCCTTGTCAAATATTCTTCAGTTCTTGCTCAGGAGTTCCAAAAGCAAAGGAAGCAGTAAAATTAAGTGTAGGCAGTAAGTCCAGTAAGCATGACCACAACCTTGAATTCTGCACAGATCTGCCAGTTTTACTATCATACTGTGTACATCTTAGAATTGCCTTCTTTTCAAATGACTCTTTCATGATTGTGCTATAAGCTATGAGAACAGATGGCAGGCAGAGTGCTACCGTTGTATAACGAACAGCTTTGGTGCTTTTCTTGGATGTATCTATGAAAAATCTACTGATTTGAAATTTCGGTAAACAATGTGTCAATTTTTAGCTGTATTACAGCCTGTGAAGTCTTATTGACAGAAATTCCAGTCACTGGAGTTAAATTTCTGCTAACGCCAAATCATTGCCACGCCCAACTTCATGTGAACATTTTTACCTGCATACTAGGAGCTCACTTCATTCATGTATGGCATCACATATGAGGAGTCCATGACTTGTCGTTCTCTCTTAAGTCACAATCTAACTTCGTCTCGTACAATGATATTTCTTGACATGGCCTGCGCTTTTCTTCAGCAAATGTTAATCCCTGCAAATACAGCAGTGTCTGTTTGGATCATTTATGCACTGTCATGTACTTATTGTTGAAAACATTTAGGATATGAAAGCAAGAAAAAACATTAAACAGAAGATCTAAAGTATTAAGTGATAAGTTCAAGGAAATATAAATACACAATAATACATCTGGGTAACGCAAAAAAAAGGGCAAGATATCTGTGGTCATTTATATGAGCAAAATGCCATGGGCAATCCATTTTTTCATTCTCTTTGCTGATTTTCTCTACAGAGACTATTCTGCAAAAAGCCATGCCTAATACAATAATAAGAAGGCCATAAATGATGTTCCTGTCATTTTGCGTTGAAAAAGGACCACAGATCAAATGCACTTTTCTGAGTGTTGCTCAGTGTAATCAAACCTCTGAATCATTCACAATTGGACATTACCAGATACAATAGTAACCTTTTACTTTTATTTACCTCTTTTCCCTATTCTAGTGGGGTACTGAGAATCTAGGGAAGTGAGAATCTAAAATCTGTCATCGAGATGAGCTCAGGCAGCCGTAGAGTTAACATGTTTACATTACGTGAGTACAAAACGTATCTATGACAAAAGACTGCTGACTAAATGGATGAAGGCAAGATGTTCTATGGGGTCGCCACTTTGGGGGTTTAATAGTGATGTGTGTATTTAGTCTTTGGGGTCTAGTCGATCAGCTACCCCACTCACAAACTGAACGGCCCGGGGGTTAGGTTGTAGTGTGAAAGACTTCTTGGGTGAAAAGGTTTTATCATTTGGCTGTACGAGTTGACATAGGTTAATTAAAATCCAGACGATCTTGTACGGAAAAAGGGAGAGCGGAGGTTCGGTTCGATACGAGGGTGAGCGAGTGAATGGGACAATGCTCAGTAATCACGGAACGAAATAGGGAGAGTGTTGCCGGATGGGTTTCAGTATTTCGATGCATGGTGCATTTAGAAATAATTCCATTTATCGTAGCGACAAAAGTAGAGTTTGGATAGAAACATTACTTTAAAATTTAAAACTAAATTTACGGTAATTATTTTAGAATTTTACCGGGCACCACATACTCTCCAGACACTCTTTCGAAATTACGCCGGTATTTTAAGTGAGTAAAAGGAATTTTGAAAATTCCTTACAAATAAATAACTTTCACTTGTAGTGAATTAATGTTTCAAATTCAACTGAATCTCCATTACCAACGAAGCTGACGTACACTTGCTTGTTCCGTATGGCATAAGTTAAGTGCTCCTAACAGCCTGGAGTCCGTAGTTTAGAAGACAATTTCTTCAAAATAGAGACATTATTGGAGATAAGAGATATTTTCTGCTAATTTTAACAGTAAATTTTACTTGCATTAAATACTTAAAGTAAACTTTGATTCAAAAATCTAAAATTTCGAAATGTAAAAAAAACAGATTTAAAAATACTTCTTACATAACTCGTAAGTTATAAAATGGACCTTAACTAAAGATTTGTCCGAATTTCCCTTTTTTATCTTCTACCTCAATTATGGTTATGCTCTATTCTAAGACGTACACTACGCAACACTTTTGTCAGCCACAACACTGACCTCACTCTTGTGTTCAGTTGTCGTGCAATATATTCGTTTGTGTACAACGAAACCTGTATCAAGGAATGCCAAATCCGAGTATTATCTTATTCGACCAGTGAAAATGAAATTATATTTCGCGCATGGTACTCAAACAATAACACAATCAGACGTTAATTCTGCAATCACCCTCAACAACCATCATCTGCATCACTGACGGAAACATCAATAGTGAGTCATTCTCTTACGAAGAGAAATGAGAATATAATTTACAAGAGATACATAGTATGGCGAAACAGCTATTGAGGAGCAACACGTACATAGAATCTCCTATGGTGAAAAAGCTGTGGAACTTTTTTAACTACAGTAATTAGTAATGCAGGTGGTCCAGTCAACCGCAGTGTATTTGTAAATGTGTTGTTCGTGTGATATAGTGAAATCATCCGAGCGAAATTCCGATGAAAAAGCGTATGAGTGGTATTAATGTTGATGAGTAAACGAAAATGCGATATATTGTTTTCCAAGTGATTAAAGTCATAGCAGGTGGAACAACTGTCTCGTTGTTAAAAGCTAGCAAAAATAAATTCCAGCGATGCCGAGCAAAAAAAAGTGATGTGTGCTATACTCAAGAATTCCTCAAAATGTAAGTAATCTGATTCCATGATTTCTTCTATCATTATTTTTTCATTGTGTTCATGTCTCCTTGCCTCTGGCAGTAGAATATTTAGCTTGAGGACCATGATTTTGTGCATTTGATTTAAGATCTACGCATTATTCCTCTCAGCTGTCTTCATTAGCGAGCTGCTTTGATGTCGCAGCGCATTCGCCATTATTCCTTCCAGTATTTTTTTACTGGGTATACCCTTCTGTCACTCTGCCCTTTACTGTGTGAAATTTTTTTCCTTGGGGATTGGGACTGGATTCTCATAACACAAACCGAAATATCGTTCCCCGATATTGAAAATCTTTTTAATTGATGGTACAGTACTTTAGAAATGCTGGAACATTTTGACCTAATGTCACAGTGCTTCGATAGTACTAGTTCAGGCCTTTGGTAGTGGTGGTTGAGTATTTCTGTCGTTGTAGTGCAGTTCTTTGGTATTGATAGTTGAAGTATTTTGATAAAGATGGTGGAGTACTTTAGTAATTAGAATGGAATAATATGATAATGATTGCAGAGTCGTCTGATCGTACACTGAAAAAAATAATTGCCCTAATTTCAAACACCCAGGTGCATCTGACGTTCGTCCCAAAACCGAGATACGCAGATGCATCATCAATGAGACACCCAAGATTAGGATGCATACCAGTGTCTCTAGACCCGATTTAGAGACGCTCTAGTGTCTCACTAAATGTGCTCCAGTGTCTCATTGATGAGACACTTGGGCTTGAATTTGATGCATTTACAACTGATGGCTCACACTAAACTCTACGGATATTAAGCTGTAGCATTGCACTGCCAAGCAAGGTTGACGTTTCCAGCGCCATGAAGAAACTTGGATACGCTTACGTATTCTTGAGCTTAGCGATAGCTGCTGCTGGTGACATCAATACTTGGTCTTACCGCTGAAGGGCTGCGCCAGAAACTGCACTCGTCTCCAGCAGTTAGACCTTTTCATGCCACCAGCTACACTTCTCGTTCAGCTCAGAGCAGTAGCGATTAAGCGTTAACTTCCCCTGAAGAGACCATCGAAACAGTCTACAGGAGAAGTTGTATGCATAGCAAAAATTTAATTTGCTCAGTGTTACATTTACTGAACACTTATTTAACTAAAGTCTGTTTTGAGGGGTGACTAAGCTATTACATTATCATCGCCAATAAAAGATAGGCAGCATTTTTGAGACACTTCGCGCTCATCGAGGGGTCGCACTTCCGATGAGACATCTACTCTCTTATTGAGACGTTCTGGCTATCTGTAAGACACCTGAACAGCCATGAGACACTTAGAGAGGCAAAAATTTCTTTCAGTGTAGGTGCTGATTGCTTTGCAGTGAGTGTGTAGAGAGTTTCGGTTCCGGAGGTGAAGCTCTTTGACATTATCCAAGAAGTGCTTTATTGATGAGCAAGTAGCATTTTGGTAGAAGTAATGAAATGTTTTAGCAGTGGCCATGAAGTACATTGTTAGTAAGCTCAGGACACATTGAAAGAAAGCTTGTTTGAAACTCTTCGCTTGAAGAGTTTGAGAGGTGAACGTAGGGTGCTCTGGTAGAAAATGCGGTGTACTTTGATTGCGTTCTCGGTGAGCTTTGGGAAAGATATTGGCGTTCTTTAGTAGTGTTCGTAGAATGCTGTGGTAGCGATTGTGGTAGATTTTCAGTCATCAAGTTTGTCAAATGATTGCTAATGAAAGAAATATTTTTCCGCGTCCTTCGCCATTGATATAAATCAAAATGGTCGAATTGCTTTTGGCCGTCAAGTGAATTTTCAATGTTTCCTGGAAATTCTCTAAGACCAGATACAAGTACATACATACTCTTGCCTCACTGAAATGTATCATAATACCACCATTACTGCCAAAATGCGAAATCATCACCACCAAAGCAGACCACCATCAAAACCAAAGCACTTCTCCGTCACCGTCAGAGCACTTTGCGATTACTACCAGAGCACTGCTCAATCACCACTGAAATACTGTACCATCACTACCATTGCTCTCCACGGTCACTGTTAAAAACACCTGACGCTCGCAACCAAAGCACAAGCACTCAAACTTTACGGACTAACTCCGCATCACGTTCAACACGAAAACACCCCACATTCATTGCCACAGTACTTCACACTTAACAGCTAAAGTGCTCCATGTTCAAAACCATAGTACTTTCCGCACACTTCCGAAGCATTTTTCGCCCACTCTCAATGAACTCAACTTTTACGACCAATTCATTCTACATTCTTAGCCAAAACCCTCCACGTTCTCAATTGAAACATTCTCACTCGTTACCAAAATACTTCAATCCTACTACCAAAGCACTTCATGCTCACTATCACTGCCAATTCACCTAACTCTCGGTATCAAAGAACTCCATTCACCACCCATAGAAATTGGCACTTAACCATCACTACTAATTCGGTCCAACATTATCAATAACGGATATGTTTCTATAACACTTGTGCAGATTACCAGTCAAAATTATATTTGAAAATTATACTTGAAACATAGAACATGGAAACTCTAGCAGAGATTATATCAAACAGTATTGAAAACATGTGGAACGTACCATAATTTCACAGTCTGAGAGTTTTTCTGCATCGTTATCGTCCGCTACATTTTTGCGAACAATCACATGCGCTGTTTCTCGTGTAGGATATATTTTATTAAATACAAACTCTTGAATTGCAAACTTTAGATGAGTATCAGATAGTATTGTGAAGAGGGTTATGAAATACATTCTATTATATGATAAATTAAAAAGATCGGACACTTCCTGCTAATGCTGATTATTACCAACGGTTACAATTAAACATTATCAAAACGTTCAACTCACAAAGCCTGTACCTCCCCTGTTGAAAATCAGCGCAGTGTTTTTGGCAGTTCCTTGACGTTTTTGGCATAGGTTAGTGGCGCCGCAGCGCAGTGGCAACGCAGTGCAGCGGTCGCTACTTCCGCTTTAGGAACGACTATCTCTGCCGAGGCTTTGGCGGCACTCGCGAGAACGTCTACTTAGATCTGCCTAGAACTGCTAGAGGCCGCTAGTGGCCACGACTCAAACGTTCAATAAAAAATGCTTTACACAATCGAATTTTCTGCCAAGAACTGCTTTTGATTTTTATGCAGTTTTTTGGTAGTTCTTGGCAGATAAGAACGATTGTGTGGAGCATTGAATAAACCTGAAATAATTTTAAAATGGTTTTTCAACAACTGAGAACCAATCAAGAAAATTATGAGTTATTTTTGTGCCAATTCCTTGCACACAAGGGGAATAAAAGAACGTCAATGTTGTAAGAGTATTACTGAACTTAAATACTGGAAATTGAATCTACATATGAAATTCTGTAGGCTCACTTCCATATGCTACATGTACTCGTACTTCCTTCCTGGTAGCGGTCGCGTATTGAGGCAAAGCAGGCAGAGCATCTGTTGAAAAGCGCAAAATGGTTATTAGCATATATAACAAACTTCCCATGTGTCTTACTTACTTATACAATACACGAATAACGTTGGCTCAAACACACATGCGCGCATACACACTGGTACGCATTTACTTTTATGAACAAACAAGTTCAACTTTTCCCGTAAATTAGTGATAGGGTGATATTTGATTTCTACGCTAGAATCGATGCTGCAGAAGAAACAACAGTAAACTCCCGGTTTTTAATTATGCAAGCATGAAGTACATATATAGCATTTGCACACCTCTCCTCCTACGCAGGCACATATTCGTATTTAATAATATTTGTTTACCTACATATGTCTGTATTTATGTTTTTACAGTGTCCTTCAAACATTTGATTTAATTGTTAAATCAAATAAAGGCTATCCATGAACTGTAACAGAAAGGCAATCCTTACATTACACTTACGTTGAATACAGTTGAAAGCGCGAGTTTCCCTGAAAGCCAATTTCGTTTGCTGGAAAGCTCCCCGTCATGAAATATTTTAGAGCTAATTTCTTGCTTATCAGACACTTCGCGAATGCGGTGGCGGTTTGCTTCAAGGACTCATGCCTCAACTTCTGCAACTCCTTCATCGGTAAAATTCCGAAAAGAAAATTTGAAATGAGTAAATGTAAAAAAACTACTCAAATGTGTTCTATACCTTTTAAACTTTAATTTAAAAAAGCTCAAGTTCAATCTAAAACGCTCAAGTTCAACCTAAAAAAGCTCAAGTTCAATATAAAAAAATCAATGTCACTTTAAAAAAGCTCAAGTCTTTTTCAAAAAAGGTTAACCAAATTTTAAAAAGCTCAAGTTTACTTTCAAAAAGGTCAACTTCAATTTAAAAAAATTCAAGTTTAATTTAAAAAAGGTCAACTTCAATTTAAACAATTTCAAGTTTAATGTAAAACAGATCAAGTTCAATTTTAAAAGTGGCAAGTATATTTGAAAAAAGATCAAGTTTAATTTTGGAAAGTTTATGTTTCTAAAATTGCGTACCTACGTAATAATAAAATATGAATGATAATAGTAATAAAAACATAATTACAGTTCATTTGAGAGAATTCATATTTATTCAATATGTAGTTGAATTACTGCAACAGTTTGAAAATGAAAATGATTTTCCGATAGCCAGCATGCATGTGTCATGTGCGCACAGCACTACGCGTAAGAATGGACTTACTATGGCAGGATGAACAGCTAGTGTAGAGCAAGCAAGTCTTCTTCGGTTTCAACTGGAGGCGGCAAATATTAGGCCTGTGCATTATCGGTGGTTATGATGGAAGTTAGTTTATCCTCAGACATTATTAGTTGTTTCAAAGCTCATTGTTTTCATAAATCCGCCTTTCTATTTTCAAGACTCGCGTCTTGGTTTCTTTAATTTTATTTTCAATATCATTCAGCCCATGTGCCAGGTCAGCTGTCCTGTTAGAAAAACAATCACAACGCTGTAATACGAACGAGAAAAAAATTGAAATTTAAAGTTTCAATTTTAACTCTAATGATGCATTTTCTGCCTGATTAGTTCCCCAAATGATGTTTGTTAATGCCAAACCTAAAAATTTAATACATATTCTCAAATTCAAATATATTTAAAGATTTACATTTTTGTATGTATGTGTACATGTGTATAAATGTGTATGCGTGTATATATATAAAGTAAAATATTCAATGAAACTCACGTTTCAGACGATTTACATCATTTTTTATATAACAGCCAGTAGAGTAGTAGCACCTTCTGTGCCCGTCGTAGGGACATTGTCGTTCAACATTTTTTTCATCGCCCTGTCGTAGTTGCCTGATCGAAAAAATGAATCAGGAATTAGTATGCGATGTTTTGTTTTGCTGGGCCAATATAAGAGTGCAGAAATTTCAATATTATTTCGAGGCTTATTTTCATTATATTTGCGCATGAAAATGAATCGAAAAAATTTGAACGCAGGAAACAATGGCCTGCGCTGTGTTTAAGGTCTTACAGATAATACCTAATTTCAGGTCATTTTTTGCACTGAATCCAAAAGTCATGCTCATTTTACTCTATTCGATCACGTGTCTCTTGCATTGACAAGGCTCAACGCTATGAAGTGGTTGTTATCAGTGACTGTTGAAGGTTTTCTGTGCATGCTCTGCTGTACAGCATCTACATAACAAGAAAGAGGGTCTGTATTTTTTAAATTTGTTTCAAATTGCCAGATACGAGATTCTGATCATTGGTTATTCAGTGAAAATACCGACATTTTAAATTGCTCATAGAAATAAGTGTTACACACTAATAATATCCGTAAATATTTCATCATAAACCTTCAACAATGAATGATGGTAACTTTGCATGCATTGATGTACAATTCAATACGGTATATATATCACAACGCAGAAACAAGCAATTTGAGGAGGCCAGTTGAGTTGATGAGCTGAAACATAAAACAATTATGAAAGCACACCTGTTTGAAAATTAACTTTACCTTGGCGCTGTATTCTACATCAAAAGTATTAAAAATTTGAAAGATACAGGTCATCTTCCTTGACAGATTCACACTTGTGAAACTTATGAGACAATGTACTCACCAATTACATATTTGTAAAGAAGCAATCTGCAGAAGGGTTGCGTTTTTGAAAAGCCCTTATAAGACTGTAGTTCAATGACACAGTTTTGTCAGAAGATGGCGCATTATACTGGCGATGGCGACTTACTGGAGAGCTTCAGTGACAGCTGATGCACCAATATTTCCTTTCGAGCTGGGTCATGAATGATTTTATCCATGTCTGCCACCTGCTTGAATGACTCAGGAGTGAATTGAGGCAACTTCGACTTCTTTAATCGCGGGGATGGCGAAATGGTTTTCATAAACATTATTTTAAGCAGTTTTAATTCTTGTCAGACGTCTTCTTGATTGAAGATAACATCCTGTCTATAAGAGTCGATTTATTTTGCAAGACAGCTGAACTGTTTCTCGCACAATTCTTTTAGTTCATCATAGTTGTGCCACATTTTAACTGAGAAAAGTTGAGTCATTGCCGAATGTTTCTGCTACCTTGGACGTACATCTTTCCTTTACACTTTTATGAAAGGCATAATAATTCAGTTTATTTTTTTAGTATTTGCACACTAGTGCAATTTTAATGAATTGACTGTTAATTAACTGGTCTGGGTACTAAAAAACTGGTCTGGGTACTAAACATATACTTTTAGGAATATAGAGAATAATAGATGAAAAGCAATATTATCATTTATCGTTAATAATTAAGAATACAAGTGTACAGTACATATAGAGCTATCATGTTAAAAAACGTGGAAGAATTATAGAAACTTGTATCAATTAATGAAATGAAAAAATAAAAGAAAATATTGAAGTCTGCACATGTAATGAAATAGTCAGAACTCACATATGTGCTTTGAGATCACCCTGCATCACTCAGAGAGCTATCATATTTGTAACTATTGAAATATGTAAAATTGTCCAACGTTCAATAAAACATACTTTAAATTAGAAGCCTCTCAAGCAAATACTACATATGGTTTTGTCACCCATTTATGTATACATTTTTGACATGTTGAAAAACATCGTTTCATAAATATTTTCCATCATGATAACCGATATTTATGACTGTATTCACAACATCAGTAATTGAAAAAATTTTATTCTTCAATGCTTCCCACACTTGCAATTTTACCGTTCATGTGAGGTCGCCATTGGTATCGATCGTTCACAAAACGGTTTGTCATGCCCATTATTCGTACCTTTCACTGCATGGTAACTCGAATATGACGCATACAGAATGTAGCTTTACATGAAACAATTCATTAAAAACAACTGAATTACAACGGGTTGTACCACAAATGATGCCTACTCTATGGTATGTATGTGATGGAGCGTGAAAGCCGTTTCATCTACGAGTAGCTCGGTTAAATTTGAAGCACAGGGAATGTCTTCTTATCGGCAGTACAGTTGTTGCAACCCTAATAAAGCAAACAATTGGGTAACACATTTTCTTCAGTTACACAAATGATTTTAATTTCATGTTGACTTCACTATTGGTGTTTATAGATCAGCAATGGATGCCCTAACAAGAAAGGGCACAACAACTACACCACAACAAACGGTCACAAAATTGAAACTGGCTCCAATCATTCATGAGTCATGCCTTTAACGTATCGCGCACAAGGTGTCCGGCTTCAGGACTGCACGAGCAATTGAACCGATTTGTGGGTAAAATTACCCGTATAAGAAATATATATTGTTTTTTTTTATATTTTTTGAAAGACTGATTCTTCACAGTTTAATTATTTTCGTTGGATAAAACTGTATACTTTACGATTTATGTAGTTGAATGATGTTAATATCGGATTATTCAATCAGACTTAACGACCAAACATGCAACGTTGATCTACTGTATGTAACATACAAGGAATTAAAAAAATGCACGGAAGTGACTTTGTCGCAAATCCAGCCATCGCTCGTTGCTGAAGTCCTGTGCAAGACAGCCAATACCTTGTACAATAAAGGACAAAGGCTTTCATTAATTTAACCAAGCCTAAAAGGCAATTACGCTGGCAATTTATGACAAAGCGGAGCAATGGCGGGAGTGCTTTACTTCCTTGGCGACTAATATCAGCGAACTTAACTAAATCGTTCGTTTCATCTTCGTGCTCGAGTCCGAAGCCACAGCAACGGTTGCGAGCAAACTATGGAGGTAGCCGCAGCCTGTTGCCACCTCAGTCTCAACCTGGTCGTCTCCGAGAATGCATCTAACTTGTGCTATGCGGGTTCTGGCCTCAACCGACCCCTGCATCCGGGACTTAGTGCCCTTGATAGCCGGCTTAATTGGAGACGTATTCGCCTGAATATCATCTTCGAAGATCTTCAGGTGAGCCTCCTTTCCTTTGTTACACTTGTCATTAAAATTGTCTTAAATTACAGCGTTTCCTGACCCCACTATGGGTGTTGGGTAAGTCTATGTCTTCAGTGTCCGTTAATTCGGAAAGTTACGCCGCACGGTCAGGTGGCG
>JACJUY010014764.1:0-16954 GCA_014220935.1 Platorchestia sp. MABIK | reverse complement strand
GATCTTTCGTGATAATGTTTAAAAACTTGAGCAAAGCAAATATTTTTTTTTCTCAGTCGAAATGTCACATACTTTCTAAATGTAAATCGTGAGATACGTTCTTCGTAAGAAATAAATTCCATTTTGTTTTACACTGATGATATCGTGCGTAAACTATGGTTTTCATTTTGCAGCGTAATTATGCGTGTGTTGATCTTACAATATTGATAATGTGTATAATTAATAACATTAGTAATATAAAACATTACGTAGTCAAAGCTAGTTGCGTCATTATCATGTTGATTAATCGATAAGTAAATTAAATTTGATAACATGCAGCTCATTTTCTCAGATGTTAGTCATTTACTCACTGAGATTTGTTAGTTTCTACCTCCTTGGCGGCGCAGGAATAAAATTTCATTTTAGCTAGAAACACCGGAAATTGATCAGGTGAATTGGAAGTTAGTAATTTCGCAGGGAAATCCGGTGGATCTGGCAAAAAGATATTATTCAGCAGCAGTTAAATCCGACAAGACTTCTGTAGGTTTGTGATCATAGTGAGTAAGGATGTAGAGAGCGGTGCATCGAAAAACGTCTCGTTGGATTTCATGTTCTAGAAGATCAAGGCTGAAATCACCGCAAAACTCGTTGCACAGTGAATCAATCACGTGTCGCACAAACTATTTTATCGGAGATGAATGAAATCAGGTAAGAGGAAATATTGAAAACACAACCAAAATAGGATGAGGTTTCATCCAAAGACAAATCCTAGCCGAGGAATGAAAGCCTGTTGAATTTTTGTAACATTGTTTCAAATTACCGGTTAGTCCCACACACTTGAAAGTTAAGAAAATTGTTAGGAGGTGGTCTATAAGCAGTTTACCAACCAATTAGATGTTTTACTAACTAATCAAGAGGTTTACTGACGAGTTCGGCACTCTACTGACCATTTAGGCGGCCTACTGACCATTTAGGCAATATACTAACCATATAGGTGGTCTACTAACCATTTAGGTGGTCTACTGATCATTTAAGCGGTCTACTGACCATTTAGGTGGTCTACTGATCATTTAAGCGGTCTACTGGCCATTTAGGCGATATGCCGACCATTTAGGTGGTCTACTGACCATTTAGGTGGTCTACTGATCATTTAAACGGTCTACTGACCATCTAGGTGGTCTACTGACCATTTAAGTTGTCTACTGACCATTTAGGTGGTCTACTAACCATTTAGGCGGTTTACTGACCATTTAGGTGGTCTACTGACCATTTAGGTGGTCTACTGAACATTTAGGCGGTCAACTGACAATTTAGGTGGTCTACTGACCATTTAGGTGGTCTACTGATCATTTAAGCGGTCTACTGATCATTTAGGTGATCTACTAACCATTTAGGTGGTGAATCGACCATTTAGATGGTCTACTGATCATTTAATCGATCTGCTGACCATTTAGGTGGTCTACTGACCATTTAGGTGGTCTACTGACCATTTAGGTGGTCTACTGACCATTCAGGCGATTTACTGACCATTTAGGTGGTCTACTGACCATTTAGACGGTCTACTGACCATTTAGGCGGTCTAATGACCATTTAAGCAGTTTACTGACCATTAAGATGGTCTACTGACCATTTAGGCGGTCTACTGACCATTTAGGTGGTCTTCTGACCGTTTAGGTGGTCTACTGACCATTTAGATGGTTTACTGATCATTTAGATGGTCTACTAATCATTTAAGCGGTCTTCTGACCATTTAGGTGGTCTACTGTCCATGTCGGCGGTCTACTGACCATTTAAGTGGTCTACTGACCATTTAGGTGGTCTACTGACCATGTAGGCTGTCTACTGACCATTTAGGTGGTCTACTGATTATTTTAACGGTCTACTGACCATTTAGGTGGTCTACTGACCATGTAGGCGGTCAACTGACCATTTATGCGCTGTACTGACCACTCAACCGGTCTACTGAAAAATTAAACAGTATACTGACCCTTTTGGCAGTTTACTGTATAATTAAGCGGTCTAATGACCATTTTAGTGATTTACTGAATAATTAGGCGGCCTTCTTACCAATTCGGCGTTCTACTAAATAATTAGGCGGTCTATCAACCAATTAGGTAATTCATTGAACAATAAGTTGGTCCATTAACGAATTAGGCAATCCACTGAACAATTAGGCAGTCTATAAAATAATTAGGTTGTCTACGAACCTGTTAGGTGGTCTACTAATTGATGAAATGGTTTAATGACCAATTAGGTGGGTTACTGATGAATGAGGCAGTTAAGGTTCCAATTAACTGATTGATAAGACTGTCTACTGAACATTTAAGCGGGATACTAACTTGCTAGGCAGCGTACGACCTAGTTTACTAACCAATAAGGCAGTCTACTGACAAATGAGGCGGCTCATTGATCACTTACGTGCTTTACTCACCAATTAGGGAGTCAACTGACATAAGTATGATATTTTTAAGAAGTCAACTGATTAATGCAATATGCAACTGAAATAATTTTTTTACAACACAAAAAATTTCACTCCTCGGGAACGCACATTTGAATTTTGTAAGGAAAAGAAAAAACGCCACGCAATCCTTATACCTAAAAAGAAGAAGCGCGAGTAAAACATCAGCCAACTGGCAGTAAAAGAGAAGGAACTTTGGATCAGCAGAAGAAAGCAAATGAAGCTGTGAGGTGCACCTAGGTCGTGGTAATTCAACATGTAAACGATCAGATTTTTAACGAATTTGCATTGTTGGAGCGGTAAATTAGTCATAAATCTGATCTTTGACTCGTTGAATTTCTCCAATATTGCTGCACTTCACGACGCTAATAACTTTCTCCTTGCTGGTCGTTGTCGCGATGTTGTAGTTTGCATAGTCGTTCCTATGTCGTTTTGGTTACATCGCGTGCTCCAGTACGTGGAAAATCTTGTGTCGCCAGTTTTACAGCTAAAATGGCGTAAATTATTCGAAGAACCTAACTCAAAGCCTTTGAGTTACAACCATCTCTGCTGGCTAGAATAGGCTCTAATTTTGAGAGGTACGGAGCTGCGCTGTGGTGTGTCAACTTTAAGGCTTGCGATGCATTTGAATCTGCACAAAGAAGTCCACAGTAATTTGTACGTCATGATCCTTCACATCTGTTTAATACTATAGATAAAAAATGGCTATTCCGTTGTTGGCCACGCCCTTTAATTACAGGAACCAGCTAATCCCACCCAACGGCCAGCCTGCATTTTACATGTTTTTCATGGTATTCGCCCTACACAGTGCTAGCGAACCTTTATTTAAACCAAAATGATTTTGTACCGAAAGACAGCATTTCCAATAATAATTCAATTAAAATTGCATTTTAATAACATTTATGAATCAGGTGCGGGAAAACGGGGTGAACTCTTGTCGACCAATTTTTTTTTCGAATTCGAATCGTGCTCAGCGGTTACAAGCGTTGCAGTCACGGAAGGTTTAGGGTTCCTGGGCTCTTCGAGCTTACGGTGCCGGGATGCATTGATATTGTAGTTGATTTTGACATGACAATATCAAATGCATTGATATTGTATTTGAGGTTTCTGGGATACACTGATATTGCATGTCGCCGTTATTTATTACCTGCGTTATTTGACGTTTTTCAGAGATATCCGTAGCTACCCACCGCAGAATGAGCAACATTTAATTGTTACTAGGTAGGATCTGGCAGTATCTTTTTTCCCTTGTTATTGTTCTTGTGTCACACAAAAATCAGCGCAATGCGCAGCATCCGACATCCCGAACATGTCTTTAATATATATTATCCACCATCTTCTCAAATTCTCATGTCGCGCATAAGATTCCCATCAATGCTGAGTCCTGGGCTCCGAAGTCTAATAATTATTGATAGGTCCACAAAATCGGAGTTAAAGCTCATTCTAATGACGCTCCATTGCATTCTTGTCATTAACTTCTAAGAGACATTTCACGTGACCACTGCCAATTCGATAGCATGTTCTGTGAACTAATCCGATGCTTCCCTTTCCAGTTCATACCTAACGTAAAGATGAGGTCTAAATGGGTGTATACGTACTCTTTTTGCATTGTTTAAAATCAAATACACAATTCAAATCGTACAAGCCTGAAATGAATGACAAAATATGTACTGACTCGCAGCGTTTGGGCTGCACTTTGTACGAGCCTGCGCTCTGATGACATAATTATGTGGGCACGGAGCTCCATGCCTGCAAGGGATGGTTTGAGTTCTCTGCACAGCCGCTGGCTCACTTTAAATTCCTGGCCACTTCGCTGCAGAAAACGAAACGTATTGGAATTCCAGATCAAGAATAGTTCGTGAGGTCAAGTTCTTGAGTGATCGTAAATTCGCAGCCTTCAACTTTTTGTTTTTGTGATTGATAATTCGAGGTATTACAAATACTTTTTCTTTTGGAATAGGCGTCCCCCAAATTTACATGACTTGCGCGGTGTAATATAGAATGTCTGAAAAAGTAGTTCATGGACCTCGTTCGATTTTTATGGTGAATTTCAGGTTTACTTGAAAGGGTCCGATGTTACTCAGAACTTTTATTAGAATTAATTTTTTCCGTCTAAATAAGATATGTTCCTCACGTTTTCACAATAGGGATTAATGTTTAATTTTCCAGAATTGATTCTAATTCTATGTTACGTACCTTCAAAGAGGTAGTAGTGGGAACGTTAATGGAACGTCACTGCAATTTACTCGCTTAAACGTTAAACTCTGAAGATAAAACTAGTCATAAAAGAAGAAAATTGCATTATTTACCTTCATCGCATAAAAATTATGCCTCTGTAAATAACATGTTTTCAATACTCTATCCTTGTTTTGCATTCACGATTTATGTATACTCAAAGCTCCTCAACACCAACATTAAAACATACTACGCTTTGTGAACGCGTGCATTGTCGCTCTGATCGATTACTGCGCGCTGTATTCCTGGGATCAAATTACTGAGCTTAAAACCTTTTGTTTTACTACCACTATTATTTGTTCTAGCTCATAATACTGTCGACAAGATTGTTCATTATTGGAAAATCGTGCTCGCCCATATATTAATATGAAGGTTATATTGTTTAGGACGCTTTTGATCAATGCGCTCGATGGTTTCTTCTTTGTCTTGTTCCATGAAGTGTTTAGGCTTATTCATGTTTTTTTCTCCCTTATAGCGAACAATGAGGGCTAAATTTTACTGTTTTGCTCTCAATTGATTCATTCATGTCATAGAAATGAGAATAC
Source organism: Platorchestia sp. MABIK (assembly GCA_014220935.1). Classification (NCBI taxonomy): domain Eukaryota; kingdom Metazoa; phylum Arthropoda; class Malacostraca; order Amphipoda; family Talitridae; genus Platorchestia; species Platorchestia sp. MABIK. Next base: position 11,737 of record JACJUY010014764.1, on the reverse strand, counting down.
CTATTGTGATTTTACTTCAATTAAAAATAATTGCCTTGGTGGTAAGGAATTTTCAAAAACCTTTAAATTTATTTTTAGTGTCAACTTTTTCGTTGTAAACGATTCATCTTCATTCTTTTCTGTCATATTCGTTTGTATAACCTGACTTGTTTGTGCTGAATTCGATGGCCTAATCTTGAATGTCGGAGAAGATTTTTGGGAGAAAAAAGTCAATTAGATAAGTCATGTTTAGAAGAAGAATTAGAAGATAAGTCATAAGAACCCAGTAGTGTTTTTTAGAAGAAAATTTTAAATCTTCCGCTAGTCTGACAAATGATGAAGCAAAAAATGCACTTGCATAAAGTATAGGAACTTGTTCTGCCAGTACTAGCCGTTATAGAGAGCTTGTTACTCTCCAGTGCCGGTGTCACCGTCCTCCACACCCTATGCATACAAGAGAAGTTGTGGTTACTTTTTATTCATTTTAACTTGTCCAAATTTATTGCATACTACGCGTAAATACTTCTACGTGTGAATACGGGATTAGGAAAAGCATTGAAATTCCAAATCGCTTAATTTGAAAGAATCAGTGAAGTCAGTTTTATAGTTATATATGAGTCAATCGCTTGAAAAAATTTAAGTTCACTTTTCAATTAGAAATCAGCGTTGCTTCATCGTATTTGAGCCACCCTAATAAACTTCGATGTTTTCTAATTTTTGTAATCGGGCTCCGGACAATTGAACACCTGTTGAGTGAAACATGTTGGTCACTTTGGTTCTTCATCAGGCTGTTTTTAAATTGTACTTTCTGTACCGCACTCTTGCTACTTTTCTGCATTTCTCTGTGAACTGGTTGCGCATATTTTGCTAGTTGTTTTTGAACGTGTTACCCTCGGTAAAAAAATTTTAATATGTGAAATTGATGTTCGCGAGTGTTGTCCAAGGTGTTTCCTAAGTACTCAGAAGTCTGTAAAATATTTGCTCAATTCTCAATCGCAAACTTCGTTTCATGGGTTGGAAATGTGTTTTTAAAAACAGTTTTCACATTTACAAAATCGTACGCCAACTTTTTCTTATACTTTATGCATGAATTTTTTTAACCAGCTGGAGATTTTCATTTCCATTCAACTTTGATGTCACAATGTCATATTTTCTTTTTTTTCTTACCAAAATGTACAAGTATCTGCAAAATTAACCTCTTGGCGAATGTGACCAGAATTTCAGGTTTCAAATCGATCGTCAGTAATTGATGCCTTCTGTCGTGTCTTATTGTCGGTATGATTAAACATGCTCGTCGTTGATGAACGTTGTACGCTTTGATCAAGTGTTTATGAAAGTAGAGTTTGTGACTACTGGTTGGTCAGCAGCATTATGAAAATACGATCCAGTTAATGTGTGCCATTTTCAAAATTACTTTCTAAAATGAACTTTTAATTCGAATTTAGTATTGAACTTCAGTTTAAGCCATTGCGGTCACCGTGTTGAAGCACTACCTGTAGTATTTCTGGGTGTTAACGAAGCAAATGCGAAGGGAAGATGTTCCTTACTTTTAAATTTTATCAAAATCCTTTTTTCCAGGCTTCAATTGGCGTTATTTGAATTTTCAGCTTTTCCAAACCTTCAGGGAAATAAGTAGGACAGAGTTAATTTCACCTGTAGGTTATGTTGTTCAATGAAGCCCTCGATAGCAAGATACAGTCCGAAAGTTTTCATCCTAGGCCGTTCAAACCGTATGAAGAGATGTAGGCACTGTACACTTGGGTGGAGTGTTTTTGAACTTATTTAGATCGAAGTTGGGCTACCTCTAAAAATGTGTTACGACAGGAGAACAAAATTTGTGCCAAATTTGAGTGGAATTGGTCGATATCTTTTACCTCCTCAACGCACTTGAAACTTATTTTTTAGTCTTAATTTCGCTAAAATGCTATAAATACCGTATAAACTTTTTTCATTTGTAACTTTTTCATAAGGTTTAAGTTATATAATGATAAGAAATAACTCTACAATATTTGAGTTGAAAATATAGCATCTTCTACCTCTTCACGCGACTTAATATATGCATCTTTCATTTGAATATATATATATTTCAAATTATTATAAAAATTACACACGTAAATTTTGTTACAAGCTAGTTTGTAATGACTTTCTATGTGTTTATAGAAGTTACTCAAAAAATTTCGCGAAGCTATGACATCATCTTCTACCTCCCCAACAACACTAGTGTAACCATAAAATTATATCTTTTCGTAATTTGTGCTACCTATTCATATTTCGAGCTATGCCCATTAGATTATTAATTTCAGCTTTCTGCTTGTATATTACATATTTTTTACTCATTATTGATGAAATAAGTGATAAACAATAACCAGAACTCACCGCGGGGAGGTGGCTGTAAACGAGTCCCACCCTAACCGACCACATGTGTTGTGTTATTTCTTTCACTGCAGCTCGACAGTGTATTTTCATTTTTTCATATAACTCAATTTCGATACTGATTATTTAAAACGGTTTCAAATCTTCCTTATGAAGAAGTAATTGATTATACAATGCCGGAAAGCATTTGCTATTTCAGTGTTTAAGATTATAAAAATATAATTAAAAAATCTTCACATGCTTACTAAAAACCTAAGAAGTGATCAGAAGATAAAAATGAAACATGATAATGATATAGTGAAAGACCATAAAACTCTGAATGGACCAAACAACATTCAAGGTATAACATTATAAATATGCAGAAATTTCTATAATTATTACATGTTAACTTGACTTAAAGACCAGGAAGTAAACAAAGCAAAGAGATCAATACGCAGTACGTAAATCCTTTGTATTGCTGAAAAAAAATCAATTAAATATTAAATTCCAGTTATTAACATTAGAATGATCTAATTAAATTTCCATTTTCAATAACATAACCTGAAGAATAGAAGTCTTTATGAATCAGAATAGATGTAGTTTAGATTTTGACAAATACTAGTCTTTGTCAATGTATCATAACCTAACGTCTAGAAATATTTTCGATCACAACATAAATTTAGGTTTCTTTAAAGATGAGTCATTATAAATCAATCATCATAGCACAACCTAAAGACAAAAATATCGTTATAGGGAACCACTGGTATAGAGCATGGACACATTAAGAGCGTTACAGTGTTGTCACTCTGTGTGTGTGAGTAAAATGTATTGCATCAGTTGAGCTGCCCTGCAAGTAACTTGCAACGCATGTATTACTACATATTTTCTACTTCCTACATATTTATTGATAGAGAAATAAAGGAGAAAAAATGAGAAGAATGAATTTGCGATGCATTCAATGACGAATTCCTGCTTTTTAACTGCTTTTAACCTCCATTCTATTTTTTCTATTTCAGTCCCGTATGGAGCTTATTGAGCCTATTGAAGCAATGCAGCCCTGCTATGTTGAATACGTGCCTTGTATAATGCCCTGAGTAACTGAGTAACTGAGTAATGTATGTCCTGAGTAACTCTAGACACATATTTGATACGTGTTTGTTTATTTTACATTCTCCATTTCCGCACAATACACAAAGATATTGTAAATTATGAGTGTGAAAAATTATTCTGAAGTGTGACATATCCGCGAAAGAAGACGTGAATTACTAAGGTCACCTAAATGCAGGAATGCAAAATTGTTTTTGATGAGTAATTCTTTTACAGAAAAAGTGAATGTGAGCGAGTGAGTTATGAACAATTTTGGAAACATTTAAATACATGCTGTTGGTTTCAGATTTTATACGCAATTCGAGTTTGACGAAAACCTAAATATTATCTCACAGAGTTTACCATAATTGATTCCTGCTCTAAAATTTTGTTTACTGACTAATCTCCCTGAAATGTTCAAAACTGATGAACAAACAAAAACAAAAATAACATGAACATCATCAGCCAAAAGTGTTAACGATATTGCTTCAAGATGTTATTTTCATTAGTCATCATTCATGTTGTATACTGAAATTCAACATAGTGTCCTAAATTTTCCTACAAGCAGTTTGTATTCCGCATTTGCACAATAACGCGGCATTTATAACATTAATCGTAATACTTCACATGTAGTTAATTTCCTTTCGAACACTGTATAACCTCTTTTTATTTTCGCATAAAATGATATTTCCCATTCCTGTTATACTGATCACATAGATACATTTTGCTAAACTGTAATTATCTTTCTTTGTGTGATGTGGAAGTCAGAGAACTTCTTTCAAAGCATCACAGTTATTCCACCAATCTGTGAAGAATAGGCCCTATAGCCCATTATTTTAGCATAGTGGGCACATTTATCAGCAAACAGTTCGGTCAGATTTCAGCTCTCAACAACCAAGAACATGAGACCCGGCTTCGTTGTCTCTTGCTGCCTGGACGCCCTGATTTGTTCCAAAACATGCAGAAGTGTGTGTGTCATCGCTCTCCCTTAAAGCCATTATTTCTCTAACCTCTATACGATATTGCAGCTTTTTTATAGTCTACATTGACCTTAGCATTCGCCACCCGCACGTGCGCGTTTCAAGACAAGTATGGTATCCCTTAAAAAGCTGAACCTCGAATTCAGCAAAAAGTTTCTGACCAAGTAGATTAAGAAAAGTCCTGGTGTAAATTCGTCAGAACCCTGAACTCATTTCAAGGAAAGGGAACTGTAAAATTTGCTCGCTGAAATGATAACTAATTAGAAATTTGTAATCACATTTTAGAACAGTATTTTGAAATAAAACTATAGTTCTTGAAAAAATGAAAAATGAAAAAAATTGAAAAATGACACAAATCTATTGTATATATTAGGTTATGATCTAGTCAAATACATGGATGTACTCTCATTGTTATAAAATAACAGGCACCACTTATCATGATTTGGAAACAATGCACCAATTGGGCATTACCAGTTCAGGATTGAAACATGTATGAGGGTCCAACTATGAGAGAGAGGCCTGCTTGAGAACAAGGTATCGTCAACACTTGACTCACGAGTGCGTCAGGTGCGCATAATCTCACCGAAACACCTGGGGCTGGCGCTTGAATAAACGGCTTAGAGGTGCATGAATAACGCGAGGTATACAGAACCTGCCTACGACCATTCTACTTCAATTTAATGGTTTAGTTTTTATAGCGTTTGTTCCGTGTACTATAGATATTGAATTCATGAGTGAATGACTCTTTATTAGCTCAAAGTGTTAATTCAAATTGCAGAGCATTTGACCAGACGCAAACAAGTCCGGAACCAACGAAATCAAATATTGGCAATTCTGTCTTGATCGAAACGAGTACACTTACTGATAATTTTATTTAAAAGTTTACGATCATTTAAGCTACTATTATGAACCCAAACTGAAAAATACTTCACATCTGAGGGAAATGTGTCTTCATGTGAGCTTGCAAAATATTTTATCATACGGCCAGGTCGGTTTGTTCCTCGTCACAGTTTGTACAGCTGTATGCATGCCTCATATGCGTGAGTGTTCCTCATCGAAGCATAGGCAGCTCGATCGATGGTACATGGTACAATGTCGAGGTTTGCGCTCGCGTCTCGTTACCTTGTCTTTGGCGTGGACACACAAACTCGAGCACCACTGACAGCGTCAACAGAATGAGTATTCCTGAGCCACAATGCTGCTCTTCAGCACAAAGCAGGGAAAATTATTTTCCATTCAGGATTTTCAGCAGCAGACAATTCTCATATTGCAATTCATGAGTTACTTGGACATCGCTACGAAAGAATGCATTGATGAGATGATGGCCGCTGACATAGTTCCAACTCTCGAATACATCATGAGCGGAAGCAAGGTCACCAATATGGCACTGATAGGAAGTACGCAGTGGTATAATTCTCGATTAGACTTCTGACCTACACACTATAAAATGATTACATATTTTGAAAACTGATTACAGCACTTTTTTCCCACAGATTGTGATAGAGGAGTCGATGAACTCATCAGGTTACGAAAATAGATGAAATTTTACACCGCATTTTGAAGTTTTTAAAGGTTTGAAAATGTTTTGGCGTACACTCTATTCGAACATTCAAATGCATCTATATACTCTGGTTACCTCTAGAATTGCAAAGTTAGCATTCTTTATCTTATACCACACTTCAACGTTCTTGAACGATCTCAATAACGAACACTCCTTCAATCACAAATTGCTATCTGTAAGCAATTCAGAGAAAAGAAGTGGTCTTATTTCAAAATCATTTATGAATGTTTTGTTTAAAATTGCAACCGTAAAATAACTTAAACTTACAATTTCAGGGAGTTACAGTTAAAATTGAAACTTTGAAATTACACTCTCGACTACACACTACGCACCCAATTTCATTGGTGGCAGGCATAGAAATTCTCTGAAACAAATCTCATGCTCGTTAGTTTCCAAGAAGAAGACAACGCCATAGGTCTTCGCGCAGCGTTACGCACAGAAGCGATCACACGCAAACTGGGAACTAAGAAGGTCGTTGTACCGCTTGGTCTACTGAAGATCGCTCTCACTTTTACTCTTCGTAGACCTTGTGCCTTGTAATCTAAAGCCTACTTGCATGCTCGTTTCACTGTGGTTTAGATAAGGATAATAAAATCCTGACATTTTAAGTCAACCTCTCAATAACGTGTAATCTACAGCTCTAATTCGATGAAGTAATTTTTTATCGTATTTTCTATAAAAAGAACTGACATTGAAGAATAATCGGGTCCACGTCCATTACTGGCTTCCTATGTAGCTCATGTGGAAGCAAAAACAGATGCGCACGCGAGTTTTTACGTCATCATGGGTGCTCCTGTTCCCTGGATTGAATGATGGATGTGAAAGATATTAGATCAGTCGAGTAATCAGTAGAGCTCAGGAGTAAAAAATCCCATATCCAAACTTTTTATTTGATCCAATATGGTAGATTTTCATGAATATATGACGCCAGTATGAAAGTTATTTACGGATAGTGCAAGGCAAACCGCTCTATCATTTCTTGAGGCACCCACCAATGTCCTAGTAACATTTTATTCTGCACGTATGTGTGCCATCATAATCTGCGGAGCGTACCAGATGAACTCAAAAGAACAATTCTACATCTGTAGAGAGAAGTGCAGCATCATTTGTGTCGGAAGCATGATTTGGGCAAATGATGTTTTAAATTCTTCTTATTAAGGGGAAATTTTTGACAAATAGGTTGCTAATTGCAAAGGGATTAACTGGAAAGAAGAGCATGGTAGCTTTTATATTCGCGTAAGCTTCGTTTGATTCCTCTCTTAATTTAAGTTAAAGTGTAGATTACAAATTTTACGGTACAGGGATATTAGATCTATCTTTCCTATGGTTAAATTTGTATAGTTCTAAGTAATTTACGCTTAATTTGAGAGTAAGATGTGTTCGCGTACGGAGTGGTACTAGGACAATTACCCGTCCCTCCCTCCCTGACGAGTTACCAGGCCTACTGTTCACTTGATAATTGTTCTCGTAAGACAATTGCCAAAGTATATTTGCTTGGTAATGTTTGCTTAGTTTCAAGCTAACGTATGAATTTAGCCTAATCTGATCATACGCAACATGTCAGAATAGTAGGTCAGAATTAAGATAAATCAATCTAACTTAATCTGACCTAGAGCTAACAATTTTATTTTCAGTTTTTGCATGTTGATATTTTCTGTTAGAATATTACGTCTAAGTTTCTCATAAATGCACAAAGAGTTTAGGACTAGGGTTTTAGAATATAATTTCACTCTGACATTGACGTTGGCTATTTGTAACGCACATCGATAAATTTTACTCATTGAATCATCTGAGGCAAGCCAGAGAGCCAAAACCCAAGATGCAATTGTCCTACGTGGGCAATTGTTCGAGGCAATAGTCTACAGAGGCAGTTGTCCCGAGAGCAGTTGTTCGTAGAGAAGTTTTCCGGAGTTTGGGAAAGAGTCAGTAGTAACCGTGCTGGCTGCCTTTCCCACTACCAACTCAGCTACAATTTTTTCAGCAGCCCACCGCAGAGTCAGAGGCAATACCGATGAGAAACCTTGATTCGAATTCTACTTCAAAGTTAGGTATGTAGGTTGTGAATTTTTCTCTTTTTATTCTTTTTTTTAGCGGCGATAAAACCTCAACACCAAGAGAATGAAGATAAATCATGCATCAATGATAAGCCACATTACATGTATTTAGAGTACATTTTAAATCCGATCGCAGACTTTAAAAACATTCCACTCACGTAAAACTTTTTTACATGAACTTCTTTCTCGAAAGCATGGCAAGCAATACATGTGAGTTCTTAAACATCAATCTCTGCCAGTTTCCGTAAAAGCAACACAAAGCGACCGTCATTGTTATCAATACACCCAAAGTTCGCCGGATAAGACTAGCTCTGATCAGTTTCAAACTATGTAGAGCTGCTTGAAGTAAACGCGTGCAGACTGACTACTCAGCGAATTTGTGAGCCGGTGAAGAAAGACTTTTTAGAGCATAAATCTTGCGTTTTTCTAGAACAAAATTTTTTCGAGATGTAGACATTACTTCAGGAAAACCACATTTTCATCTCTTAAGTCGGTGTCACTTCTCTACGTCGGAAGAAAACTCGCTGTGATGTCGATGTCAATCATTTTCTTTGACTGTCGTGAGAGCATCATTCATAAATCCGTGCCAGAAAGTCAGACTGTTAATACGCAGTACTGCGTCATGGCTTCATTGAGTGTAAGGGAAAATTTGCGCCAGAAATGGCCTGAACATCAGCAGAACAACAGTTGAATGTTGCATCACGACAACGCGCCGTGTCACTCGTCTCCTATCGTTTGGGAGCTCGTGAAAAATACTTCAACAGCCAACAGCCTCCAAGAACTAGCCTTTNCAGACTGTTAATACGCAGTACTGCGTCATGGCTTCATTGAGTGTAAGGGAAAATTTGCGCCAGAAATGGCCTGAACATCAGCAGAACAACAGTTGAATATTGCATCACGACAACGCGCCGTGTCACTCGTCTCCTATCGTTTGGGAGCTCGTGAAAAATACTTCAACAGCCAACAGCCTCCAAGAACTAGCCTTTCACAGCCTCTTTACCCATTTGGCCCGTTCAAACTTTTACTGTTTTCCAAACTGAACATTTCTTTATTAGGACGTCGTATGTAACGTCTAGAACAAATTATAGAAAAATCGCAGACAGCTTCACATGATCACAAAAATTAAGTTCCACATGAGCAGTTGAAGAGAAGATGGGGACCTTGAGTCGCAAACAACGGAGAGTATTTTGAAAAACTCATATGTTTTTGAAGTTGTTGGAACGTTCATAATAATTGTAACAAAACTTTATCGTTTTTAGTCCTACAAATTACAATGAAAATTTTTCTGCATTTCAAGATTATGACAGTACTTCATCCAATTCAACGGTCTCTGAAACTACTCGTATATTTTGCGTACCAAGAATTTTAGCTGATGATTATAGTGGGAATTGATACTTTGACATTCAGTGCTAGGGAAAATCTCATTCACTTTTATCCTGCATCATTTGATTATGAAATATCTGTTCAAACTGGCACCATTGCTGCCACACGACTAAATGAAGATGCTGAGAACACGTTCGCTAACCGTAGTTCAAAAATGTTCAAACTACGTACATGTGTTCCCTAACTTGTGGTTATCATTTATGCATGTCTGGAGCGATGATATTACTGTGAGATTATCGACTTTGGCTTATTACATGCGTACGCTTTAATTTATTGAATTTCTCATATTCAATAGCGGGGTGAATTTACGATAGGGTAAATAGTAACCTTAGCTGTGGAGGCACTTCAGTACACCTGTCCCGTGACTCATAGCTCCTACCACGTTTCGATTAAGCTCTCATTCTGTACCTCTAACTGCGGGAAAGCACAAAGGTTCATTCATAAGGGGAGTGAAAACATGATCTCTAAGTTCAATTTATTCCTAACCTCAGAAATGAAATAATAAATCATGACGATTATTTTGCTCTGCTGCGTATTTTTTAACTGTTAACATTTTTTCTTTTGTTGTTAAAATTTTTCTGTGATTAAATCATTACCTCGGTACAATCGTGCAACCAAGACCTAGGAATTCTTTTATTCTTCCAACAAATACAAATTTACTAGAAATCAATTAAAAAAATGGAGTTTCAAAATCTTCCTCGTTCTAAAAAAATGTGAATGATGATAAATGCGACAATGTTCGAAATGAAAGTATCAGTTGGCCAATAAATTTATTGCTGATGTTGTATATCAAGCGTTCTTCATCCAGTGCTTCAGTGCTTCATTTTTATTTTCAATATCGAGAGTAACCGTAATATTTTTATAAACATGTGTCTGTCGCTTCAGTAACCTTCTACATGTGTAATTCAAGACGCACTGAATAGTCGTCAAGATTGTCACTGTTAAGTTTCCGCAGTTGTAGGCTAAAAGCCGGCCATCTGCAGCAAGTCTCTTCGCTTTGTCATGATGTGGCCATTATGATGTGAGACTGCCATTATTTGCGGCCTCATTTGCTGAACTCAAGCTACCGTAATAAGTACATATGTTTGGAAATTTTTCTTGGTAATTTTTTCTTTTTGCATGTGAATACAACTCTATGTAATACACAGTTTGATTGTATTTTGCGCGTGTTTTGTGTCAAAAACCAAAGTACCACCTGCCCCTCTGGTAACTGAACTACTTATTTACTACATGTGTGCACATTGTTACAAGTTAAAACATAGAGATATGCTTAGTAGGTAACACAAAACGATATTAGGATTGAGTGCTGAATATCCTACGCTGCTTCTTTGCCAACCTATCAGGGCATAAGAAAAATTCTGTATTTAACCATGGTAAGGAACAAGTGAACTTACGTGTCTAACTTAGAATTAGTTGAGCATGTATGAAAATATGTTTTTATTAAGCTGAGAGAAAGAACAGTTTGATATTCTGGTCAACGGGCTTCTTGATCAGATGTCTTTTTTATGTAAATATTTAGTCGTAGTTTTATCCCACCCATTATTATTGGTGAAGAATAGAATATTTGAATGCGATGTAATTGTTCATTCGCTTTTGTCTTTTATTTTGTGTTTTTCATTTTTCATATCTCTGGGAATTTGAGAGTACGTAAGATTGAATTCTACTTTTGAAAATCGAATAGAAAAGGCATCTAAATTATCAAAGATGGCAGTTGAAAAATGCCAGGCAGCAATCGTACAGAAAACTTAAAATGTGCCCAGCAGAATCCCATAACATGAAGCACATTAATTTGAGCGTGCAAAGAAGTCGAATGAATGATCAGACGCACAGAGAGGATTAAAGAAATCATAGTTGCAGCACAAGCCAAAACAATCCCAAAAAAACTTCCACTAACATATTGACGAAAGACGACTCAAAAAAGATACCACTGGTACAGTGATCGACTTTGGCTGTCATGACTACACTGATGACAAAGCTACAGTAAACCCTTAATCCTAAATACACCTTGTTTCAGTATTCGGATGATCGAGAGAACATGACTGAAATTCCACGACCTCAAGCCTCTTACATACAGCTACCTATTACAAACGATAATCTCGATGGTCGAAAAAGAGTTCATCTTCTTAAACTCATATAAATCAATTTACCTGACGTCTCGATTCCCCGCATACTTGAAGGAACAACCAACGCAATCAGTGAACCAATTGTGCAAATATCGTTCGCAAATAGTTCCAGAGGATAGTGAGCTGGCGAATGTTACTCCTTTTTCAAAAAAAGAAACAAATAAGCACCCAATAACTATCGCTACATCAGCCTGATATGTGTCATCAGTAAACGATGGA
>JACJUY010014763.1:0-11639 GCA_014220935.1 Platorchestia sp. MABIK | reverse complement strand
ATTGTAACTAGGTAGCAATCGTTTCGATTTATTTTTTTTTTCTGGGTCATTTTTAATATTTTATTTTCGTGATTTTCATCAATGACTGTATCCAACTTTTTGTTTTCTCTTTTATTACAGACAGAATGATTTGAACTTTTACGAACTGACGATAGAGCTGGACTCCGAAACGTTTTCCTAGTAAATATGATTAAGTTCTTTGGAATTTTCCTCGTTTTTAAATTCCTCATCAAGTTGCGATTAAAGCAAACAACTGACCCGTTCAGATATATTCAGTTACTATATATTAAGCCTTATTATATAAAAGCAATTTTCATTTCTCAATCCTAACTTAGTTCCAATGTTAGCTTGACTAAATTGTTTTGCAAGAAAACGTGTTGACAATGTGCACCATTAATCGAATTTCAAGAAAATGTTTCTATAAAACAATATTCACATAGCTAGTCAAACTTGTATATATACATGACATCATTATCCATTGTGAGAGAAGAATGAACGATAAATAACAAGACACTTTTATCTAGTACCACAACAATCCAAATCAATGGGATAGTTAGTTCAGCAAGCAATAACTGAGTGAAGAGCAATTTTCAAACTTAATTCAGATAAAAGTTTAAATAAATACAAAATTATTTAAAGTAATACTATTACCTGCATGATAAGTTTATGAATAATGAAAAAACTTGTATTTTGATTACTATTAACTGCACTCAGCCCAACATCAAATACACTGCTTGCATTCAATGTCAATTTCATATAACTTTCCATTTTCATGCTAAAAACTTTACAAAATATGCCAAAATACTGAACACTATACACACTTCTTACAATTTCGTCCTATTTGAACCCTAATTTTTAATTGTAAATGAACATGCTACTTCATTAAGGAAAGCCCGCCTAAAATTTGTTTGTAAACATCTGTGACGTCATAACCCAACCCGGTAATAATCCTTTTCAAAACGAGGTTGCAGAGAAAGTTACTCGGGTGACACTAACCTGTGTTTCTAGAAGCAATCTCGGCAGCGGATCACCTTTGGAAACACTCTTTTCGATGGATCGAGTAACCCGCGTAACTCCGTGGGTTACTCGATCACTTCAAGATTATGACTGGAAAAACGCCTCAGCATGGGATTATAACGACAAAATAAAAAGTTTTACTTGGTTTTATTTAATGTTGAACACGTGATTTAATGGGTGTAATTGATCACACAAAGACTTCTGTACAAAATGTCAAAATGAGCAAAAATGCAATGATAACATTAGAGCTTGAAATTATCGACATACAAATTTAATACAACATGGTATTCAAAATGAGTGAAATGCTCACTGCGAATCACCAATTATCAAGCGTTAGCGAACGACCACGTAATTCACTGTAACGCAAAATTTGCGGCCCCCATGAAACACAAAGCACAATAAATCGGGATCAGAAGGACATAATAATAGATGGGCTAACGTAAGCACAAAATGATGACGGTGCAAACCAGTAATCCTTGACTCACCGCAAGTCATTTTAGAATAGAACGCTTTAAACGGTACCAACGCACAGCAATACTCTTGCTTAAAATTTAACCACACCTTTGCCAAAGAGAACACAATCTCACAAATCAAATTTATGGATGATACTATTTAAGTGGAACGCTATTTCAAAGCACTGTTCAATGTGCTACTTCGTTTCTAAACTTGCGCTTGTGATCACTATCTTCTGAGTCCTCAATAGTGATAACACGTCCACACTCTTCTGGGTGCGTTGTTGGCGTCGAAATAATACTGCTTCCAGTTGGTGCTTGAAGAATTCCCGCCGGGCTAATCAGACTGCTTCCCGCTGGTGTTTCTCGTGCAGCTCGCCTCTGCTGGTGTTGGTCACTTGCTGCAATTAGTTCACCTTTCTTGAGTACTAAAGGAGCTTGATTACTGTGGATCTCGCAGGTTGATGCCGTACTGCTGCAGACTTCGCGGTTTTGGGGTTCCAATTCGGTACACTGAAAGTACTTGTCAGCTTGGAGTAGACGTAGAGTCTCTTCACGAATTTTCGGTGAAGTCGTTGGCATGCTGTGCCTCCCGCCATCTTCTTTCTTCTTGCGCTTGGCGTTCACCGATGCAAAGCTGGAGACAATGCTATGCTCTTGACGCATTAACGTTGTTTTGGTTCAATGCGCTACTTTATTTTTGATGTTAGTCTTGAATTGTTCTTATGCCGGGGACACCGGTGTCTGCCGGGTCCTGTCCCGCACTCAAATTCTGCGTCTTTCTTCTTGCGTAACTGAGATAAATAAACCTCTAACTTCTTCTTGTCTCCTCCTTTTATGCGTTTCTCCTGGTTCTTTCTTAAAGGTTCTCGAATCTTCGTTGTTACAATGACAGGATGTGCTCCTAATTGGTGGAGTTCTTGCTTGTTCTGACGCCTTGAATTCTCATTGGTTCTGTCCTCGCGCTCGTTTACAACCCGCGAACTCCTGTGCCTATCATTGGTGCCTATGGTGCGTGGCTTGGAGGCCCGCGCTATTCCAGGGCCATGAGTGGCTCGTGAGGCGTCGGCGCTCTGCTGTAACTCACGCCCCTCGTTCTCTGAAGACCGGCCGTTGTATCGCATGCTTTCCCATGCCGCCTGAGTCTTGCTGCGACGTTCTTGTAACGGTTTCTCTTAGAACAGTCCCAAATCGTCCTTCAGGTCCTAAATTCTCTAGGCATAACGCACTTGCTAGACGAAATTCGTTTGCTAGACCAATTTTGCCCTTCTGGTGGCTAACGGGCACGACACCCGATTTACAAAACATTCAAATTTCTCTTCACATCGCAGCTTTGTTTAATTTACTTCACTTAACGAAATATGTGTGCTTTCTAATATAATATATTTCGTTGCATCCTAATTTGTCTAAATTTAAGAACCTGTTACCTCAGATGACTATCATGAAAGGTTTGTATACTTTATAAAGAAAGGGTTTTAATTCCCAAGTCATTACGTAGTTTAGTTCTAGAAGCATTTCATGATGGACATCCTGACATTTGTGGCATGAAGTCGTTGGCCAGATCTGTTATTTCGTTTCCCGGAACGGATAAAATTATTGAAGACATCATAAAAAGTTGCCCTCAATGCCAATTAAATCGAGCAAAACGTAAGTCTAGAAACGTAGAATGGCTTACTCCTTTTCATCCTTTTGAACGTATTGATGTAGATCACTTTTTCGACAAGAATAAAATTTTTTTCATTGCTGTAGATGCATTACCTGAATATATAGAATGCCAAATTGTACCATCCACGAGTGTGTCAGATACTATTGATGCGTTGTGATTAATTTTTAGCAGGAAAGGGCAAGAATTTGGAAAATATCTTGGTTTTAGCATCGCGCAGTTGTGAAAATTACCAAATCTTGAACGTACCAAATCTTCAGAGTAAGTAGAACTACCATTTTTGGGTTATTTAAACTCTACACTAAAAAAAAAGTCATATCTCTGGTCAGCATGTTTTTTACTTTAATTGACGTCAAATTATTTTAGATAAAAATTTTCAAAATCGGTTAATTTTTTATGAGAAAAGAACGACTGGAGGAGTACCTGTGGAGTAGATGTGTCTATTTCTATAAGTTTAACTGCCACATGTAGGCTAGGTTGGTAGTACGAAACTTCAATATTTTAAAAGACACAGCAGACATTCAGGAATTTCCCACGGAACCGGTCTTTTACTTTCCTTCTCATTCAGCAATTCGAGATTATTATCAGCAATTCAATCATCTTTTCATAAGAAATAATTTCTCTACTCTATATTCCACACATAACAAATTAGATATTCGTATTTTGAAGTCTTTATTCATATCCACCCATGAGACTAACCTAAATAAAAACTAGAGAGCGTCAAACTGACCATTGCTTAAACCTACTGACATTCAGGCAGAGCTTGTGGTGTCGAATCCAGTATACAATAGTTATTCATCATGTCAATATTTTCTTTCAAATTTTTGGTCCATTTCATCCCCCTAGCTCTGTGTGCTTATGCTGATGGTGCACCCGTGCATTTACTTTAGTTAGTCCTTAAGTTTCATTTGTATTGTAATTCCATATCCAAACATTAGTCTGATTACCTAGCTGAGTAGCACAAATATTTTATTTGTAATTCTCCGTGTATTTGTCGTCTTATGCAGTAGCTCATGTCCGTAGTAGCTATTTTGGCATAAGGAAATAAATCATTGTCTTTGCTGAAGTGTATCCGTGTATTTAAGAGACGCTGTAAAGAGTAGACACTTCACATCCTTAGGTGAAAAGCGTTTCCTTTCTCATTTATATACAGGCTCTACTAGTCCACAGAGAGACCTCGCCTTAATAGGGGCTTAAGGGCTACCTTGGGAGGACAAACTAATAGTCGTAGTTCGGCAAATCAGGGATCATCCTGAGAAGATCTAACGGACTGAATACGGCGTATACAGTTTTACGTCTTCCAAACGGTACTGCTAGTTCAGCGTAAAAAGAAATGCTTTTCTGTTGCTCTAACGGACTAATTACGGCGTAGGTGGTACCCAGACGAAACCCAGGAAAAGCAGCTGCGCGGAAAGCAAGCGCCCAAGAAAGGATAGCTGCTCAGAAGACAGCCCCTTTTCCTCGAACCCACGCGTCGACCGCACGATGGTTCGACACTGACATATTTCTGTGTGTGTGTGTGTGCGCGTCTGTGTATGTGATTGTATGATCGTATGTGCTTATCAATGGGTGTGTAAGTATGCCAATGAGGGTATGCATCAGTTCTACTGCCTTTATATAAGAATTAGGATCCAAGTTTAAATAGATGTTTGTTTACTTACTTTATTGACTTCTCTGTATTTTCTAAGTGTGACTGTTTTTCATGTTTCAGCAGTGAAGATGATATTAAAATATTACGAAACGTTTGCCATGAAAAATTACATATATGTTAATTTTTACATTGGTTCTCATTTTATCTTACGAGTGGAATTTCATAAATATCGACCTTTTGGAAATATACTGTGAAAACATTAACTGTTAAAATTACCTAGCTAATTCTTGTCAAGAGAGTTTTCGTATTATAAGTGGAACAGCAGCGAAGATTCTGTTGATAATTGCTGGCCAATTTTTAACGAGCTAGCATCGACTCAATAGACTGGTTGATAGGATTAACATCTAGCTAATGTTTGATTGCAGTTTGAGGGCTTGAAAGGGCTTGGGTATTTACCATGATTTAACAGCACCCACAGCCTCACTCTCTCTTCGTGAAGCTCCGTATAGGAGTTCATTTGAAGGGGCTTGTATCTTGAGCCAAACACTGGAGTGAAAAACTCATTTATCATTGGTTTCAAAATAAGATTGGGGAATGGGTTGCTTTCTGCCATCAAGTAAAACATATCGCCGTAGATGCTTGGTCTTCTTTATCTTTTTGGTCTTCCTTCAGTTAAATGGACCCACTCACTACCTTAGATTGCTTAGTTTTCCTATCCTTTCAAAGAGGCATTAGGTTATGAAATAGGAAGTATAATGGTAGAGTGCTAACCGTGAACACATGACGAAAATACTTTTCTGTAAAGTTTCTTGACATTTTTTCATTAAAGATTAATGGCAGTCCTGTTTTTAGTTTTTATGGCAATGAATGATCTCCAGAACGAAACTTTAATGGCTAGAATTACCCGACTTTTTACATCTAGCTAACTCACTTGTGGACCGTGTCAAATTATCTTGCTGTACCTAACGCGTTATAGTTCGTATTAAACTGTCGCACGTGTCGTATTGAACTGTTACAACATTACATGTCGCAAATGTACTTTTAGAACCTTTTTTTTAGGAACAAGAGTAAGGTTTAAATTTAGAGGCTTGTCTGACATGTGCTCAAGCATCCCTGGCTGGTAAATTAAATTCTATTTCTCTTTCAATGAATTTTTTACGACAATTGATATTATCATTCCTTTTGTGTTTTACCTTCAAAATCTGAAGTTCAACATGATGTTTTTCCTACGATAGACCTCTCGAAGCATGGCTGGTATTTATACATTGTTAATCATTTCTTTGAATTAGTCGACAGAATTAAGTGGGCGTTGTAGTGGGCGTCGACACAGCTGTTCGGTGTCGTTACGTACGAGTAGAAAAGTTCTGGCGTGAATACTCATTACCAGTCCAGCTTTTGGTCTTGTTAATTTTCTGATGGTCTGATTTGTTTTGCATATTTCTGAGTACTATTGAAGCCATGGTGTGATTTGAGCCCTCACAATCTACGCTCTTTAATTCGATTGCGATCTGACGTGGCTTGTGGAACCACCTGAATGGCTGGCACATTGTTTGAGTGACGGAAGGGCCAGAGGAGTGTAGACGCTACGCATTTTTAATTGTATTTTTATTCAAAATCGATGCTAACAACTGTAGCGGGCATAAATCAAGCAAAAACTTTGAGTCCGTAAGAGAATTGGGCACATATCTCCGAAGTAGTCGCGTGTGAAACTGTACACTCTGGCAACTGCGAATGACTGAGTTGCGTGTTGAAAAGAGATAAAAGAAAAACATTTTATTTCCAATACCTGACACACTGTAAAAGCATTGTTGGAGCATTCTCGGATATATCATTCTCCGTTGCTTCAGGTTCATTCGAGTGTAACCCCGAAGACCTGTGTTTTTGCCCGAACTATTTTAATATATAATATATAATAATATAAATCAATACACAATATGAAGCATTTGATATACATAATAATTTATATTATATATTTTATACATATGTAAAATTTGTAACATAAAATATATTTATAACACAAAGTTCACAATAATACACTCAATTTATAATTATTCATAACACCTCTGAAAGAATAAATACAACCCTTTATCATCAAAGGTATTTCAACTAAGCAGTGACCAAAATATTTCTTAGGTGAAGAAGAACCTTAGGTTATGTTTTCGATATTTACCAAGAATTACTCATATGAAGAGTACTCTTAGCTGATATTATTGCTTCGCCAGCAGAGACAATTATATCTGGTTGGTACAAAAGAGATATCCGATTGAAAAATCTCGGGTAAAAATGAAAAAGCTGATGATTATGGAAATATTCATTCATTAACCTACTTTCCATAGCTTTCAATGACCTCATTCCACCTTTATTCAACAAGCAATTATAAATGCCTTGCTTGGAAAATTCGGTAGGTTTAGAATCGAAATAAAAATTCAACTCTTCTTCATTATTTTCTCTAGTTGTTAACCTACATAAGTCCAATATAATGGTTCTGTAGTCCTCGGAACAAATGGAAATCAGAAGGAAGGTGTACATAGGAGCCACGTCGTACTGTCTTGTAATTACCTTAGCAGTAAAAGTATAGAATTCTGGGATACAAGAATTATTTAACTGATGAGAATCAAGTGTTCTTTGACGACCTTTCTTTGTCTCATCTTTTAAATTAAGTCAACACTTTAAAACGAGAATACAATCTCGTGTAACTTCTATCATTCACATCATCCCCCTAAGTATTCTGAATACATTTTGGTGCCGCACTTGCATTAACACCTTAATGAAACTTGTACGGTAGATCATTTCTGACGTTATTGTTAGATCGGACAAAGATAAATCCTATGGCAAAAACTGAGGATTGCTCACTACAATTAAGTCGCCACGAATGATTCAGGTAAAATTATCGAAGGTTCAAGTAAGTCGTTTTATTGAACAGACTAAACACTTATTTATTCCACGCTCTTAAAACAATGCTAAAATAACCAAGTTTAATTAAAGCGATCTGGGCTACATAATGAAAAAACACTAACTTCAAACGTAACTTAGTAATAAGTAAGAAACTAGGTTTATTAGGTTTTTAGATTTAATAGTTTTAGACCATCGGCTAAAATTTATTTTTTTAAGGACACTGCCCTTAAGGCGGTATCCATGAGGAACACTGTGGACCACCTGGGACCTCGGGTCGACTGTGCCGTCTGATTAAAACCTAATATGAATAATTTTACGAAATAGATCGCTTGCCAAACACTTGTTGAAAAGTTGCAGGCCGAACGCCCGCAGCCCCTGTTGCACTCGTGGCTACCTCCAGGTCCACAACGGACGGTCAGCAGCTAGCTGACTACAAGACGGCTGGCGCACTGGTTAGCACATCTGATCAAAGGGCGGCACCGGTCTCGAATCGCTCGTCGATCGCCTGGAGAAGCTGGAAAAGAAATATTATAGTAAGAAAAGATGATGTTGAATAATTTGAACAATTATCAGATTAGAAAATTCAAATCACAAATATTAGTACCTTATAGCAAGAGTCCTTTGAACCCGTGGACCCGGACGGCTGGCAGAGACAGGCCCCAAATGCATGCTCTGTGGAATAAAAAAGAAAACGTAAGAATATTGACGGTGGACCAGCCAGCAGTCAAGTACTTAATTAAAAGAAGTCCAATTATATTCAGTGTTCCCTAAGTCGACAGAAATTATACTATACCCACCTATGGAAATGGTGCCCTCAGTGTGTAAACTTGTAGAACACAGTGGTGGATAGCAATAATACCAATTAGCCAAAATTTCAAGTAGAATCAAGTTATTCAACAATCAGCAAGAACAAGTGTCCCAAGGTTTAGGACAGTCAAGTCGTTCCCAGCAAAAACAAGTGCTGACAACACTCTTAAACAAGCCAGCTGAGAGAACGAGAGTTTAAACGATCTCGTCAAGTAACGTGCAAACCTAATTAATAACCCAATACCCTAATATTGGAACCTATAGAGGCTTTATTGAACAATGACCAACGATACAATGAAGACAAGGAAACGAAATCCAGCGGCTCCACTATCGAAGCCCCCTGCGAAGGACCATACGGTAAAAGATGGCGAGTGGCGCCGACCAACCACCAGCGCTACATCTGACTGCCCTTCCAGGGAGATCTGACATAGCAAAGTAGTCGGTAAGACCAGAGGCATGGAAGTGTCCGTTCAAGTCGATGATAAGCAAGCAAGTCCCGAAACAAGCAAAAAACCTCTCCGAGGAAACAAGCACATGGCAATAAGGGTCTTATTTAGAAAGTTTATCTCGAGTACACCCTGTGGGAATTTTTCCCACAATCCTAATATTTTTGAAAGATATGAACGTAAAATAAATCATCTAAAAATTGATTAGTTTAGTAATAGAAATATATTACTCTTCAAACAGAAAGTCAATAATTGACAAATATTATTTTAAATATCCTTTCTAAAAATTGTACATTACTTTTGCACCAACCTGAAATTTAGGTCGCAAAGTTTTCATCTTCATTAATACAATCACTATTAAGTAACTGAATATCATGAAGAATTTAATTTTAGGCAAAAAACAGCATAAAACTAATTTTCAAAACACAAAATGAAGAAAAGTACAGCACTGGTCTTTGTCATGAAAGGTTCTAACATTTGGTGAAGGCCCACTTTCTCACTATCGGATGATATCAGAAATTTTTACGGTTTTTGACATTGTTACTAGTCATGTGTGAACGCACTGGGATAGGGTATTACTAACACTCTTCCTAAGAGGGAACCCACCCGTGGTCACTGAGGGGAATTTCATAATGCTACTGACCGACCTGCAGTCACTAGGTGAATTTTATAAATATTCAATGAAAGTTAAATAAAGGCAGGATTCGGATAAATGTTTGTTATTTTCCAAATTGCTCATCACAATTGACTTTAAATTTGAATTAAATATTGAGATACATGTTAACCTATCGCAGGAGAAGTGTTAAGCAGATCGTTCACTAATAAGCATCAAGTTCGATTATCAAATATTTTAGGTCAACGTAACCTCCCTTTCGTAAGCAGATATTTGACTAGGTATGAACACTAGCTAGAAAAAAAAAACTTAGTAAAAATACAAATAGAGGGTTTTGTAATTTGTTGGTGCTAATTTCGGCTACTAACAGACAATGTTGATAAAAGCACTATTTCATCAATGAAAAAAGTTAAAAAAAACCTCTTCACTGATGAGATATTGTGCTTATAAACTTTTAATACCAATTTTTCGCAGCACGACGGCGAATTCGCAAAAAACATGAACAGAGCAATAAGGTGAATTAGAATTGACAAATTTAGGCAGGATTGACGCCATACCCATTTATCTTTATTGGTAAATTGTCTAAAAACGTTTCACAAATTTGAAGAAAATTTCCAAATTAAAGAAATTTCGAAAACTTTCCAGTCAATGTAAGTAACCTCTAGTTTGAACCGTAAAGGCGCGGCTACACTATGCGTTTTTTCGTGCAACTCCCGCGCAACTCGCCCAAATTTGAAGCATGCATGTCGTTGCACGAGTGCTGTATGAACTTCGACGGTGTGCGGTTTTTGACGCGTCTCCTTGTGCAGCACGCATCTGTAGCGCGTAGTTAGGAGTGAACTACACATCATATCATGATTTCAGGGTCATCGCCTGATCGTACAGCTCTCCCAGTTTGCAGTTGCATTTTATCAGGGAGTGTTCTATTGTACTTCTGTTTATTGCTTGCGCTTTCTGCAGTAAGTGATTGGCCACGCGAGCTGGTGCTCCAGCTCAGAGATCAATCTAAAGCATAGGAATGCCTCTGAAACGTCAAAAATTCAACGTTTAAAGAAAGAAATTTATAAGAATTTGCTTGCAAAACTACATTAACATCTCTAGACCCTGTGAAGGCATTGACAGTTGATTTAATAAAAAAAATTCATACATTGAAGACACAGTATTTTTAAGCGAATAAAATGTTAAGCATTTACAAAAAATCGAAGCAGGTACAGAGGATGTACCGCAACTGACCCTATCTTGCTATGATATGTTGTCAATTTTTAATGATGGGGCAGAGAGCCGGCAGTCAACATAAAATTTGCATTGTCAAGTTGTCGCTCAGGTAAGTCATGTTTATTATTTATTCGTACATAGAAAATATACAAATTAAATAATTTTTCCCATTTCATTTGTACTTGAGTGAATAAAACTATAATCAAAAATGAATACCGTGTAAAATTTTTTTAAAATATGTAGCATTCATCTCGAGTAAATCAACCGTTTCTTGTTAATGAGATAGCTTAACCCGAAATTAGTATGAAACATAGTTGGGTAGTTATGTCTTTGATTGACTGTAAATTACTTATACATGAAGGAAATAGACAGGTAACGAGAGTCACTTGTCGTTCCTGTTCTTTCTTCCATATCGCACATGCGATAGCTACTGGCCAGAGCGCACGTTCATCTGCATCCATTCTCTCCGGGCAGCGGCATGCAACCATGAGCTAGAATAGACTGGAGGGAGCATAGCTGGTTTCGATCGGATTCAAATTAGCTGCAAAAGTTGAGAGACTGGGGCATACCCAAGACCCCACACGTGACCACCTCTGAGCCAACCACAGACGCTTGACTGAAGTTGGCTCCTCCTCACCTCCTCTACAACTCCGCCTCCCATTTTCCAAAGCAAGATTAGTGCTGCACCACAAATCAAAGGGTGAGGTGTGCGTGCAAGTCATTCTGTAATTTGTTGTTATATGCAAGGGCCTGTAATCTTAATAGTTTTCAACTGTTGATGTATCTTTGCTAGTAATTCTGATATTATTAAGTGTCCTCAAATGGGGAAAGACAGTTTGTTATCTTTCGGAATCTATGATTCCCAAATTAATCCTTGTCAGAACTTGGACGTCAAGGAAATATTTCGTACTAAATTTAAGGAATATGCAGAAATACATTC
>JACJUY010014762.1:0-13790 GCA_014220935.1 Platorchestia sp. MABIK | reverse complement strand
CAATGTATCGACGTTTCATGTTTGTACTTTATTGGAAATAAATGTTTTTTCTTTTCTTTCTTTCTTTCTTTCTTTCGCAAAAGAGACAAGAAGTAATGCGAGAGGCAGAAAGATACAGCACAGCTAGAATGAGTGACAGTTGAGTGAAAGATTTTTTTCCAACTTGATAAATTATAGTAACTACATTTTTAATTAAATGCTTATTTATTTACCTCACTTGATGATTTTAAGTGACCTATAAACTCACAATTTCTTACATAAAAAATGACGCGTAAAGATCATTTCATTTTTCAGTTCAGTTTTTCATGTTCATCTTTCAAAACAGTTCATTTTTTAAAACATTTCATTTTTCAAAACAGTATTGTTTTGCTACGAAAATCACACTGGGCTTTTATTCACATCAAAGTAAGGGCACCCTATTTCCTCTCCTAAAAAAATTCAATTTTTTCAGTATTTCAACCATGCCTGTCGGAAATAGTAAACCGTGAAAGAAAAGTCAAAATTTGACGTTTTTAACAACGTACTAAACCCTCAACCTCCAACAAGAAATTTTTTCGGGTGTTCAAAAAGAACACATTTAAAAAGATAAATACCTGAAACTGACCAGACATGACCGCAAAACAACATTGCTGAACATTGAATAAAATGATTGTGGTATAAAATATTTATTGTGTCTTATCCCTAGAACTTGTTCTGCTATTTGTTCTGTTATGTCTGTTCAAGCTTCTGTTATTTCTGTTCAAGCTTCTGTTATTCCTCATCCCATGAACCGCTGTGGTCCACTCGTTCTACTGTTTATTTTCTGTGATGCTTTGCTGCGTGTGTGCTCACTCATTTCTTTTCCCTGGAACTTTGCTGTAAATATTTTCCGTTGCTTTTTTCCCTAAAACTTCACAGCGAGCGCTTTCAGCAATTTATTTTCCCTGAAACGTTACAGCGAGCATATTCGGTTGTTTTTTCTCCATGAAACTTTGAAGTAACTCTTGTTAGTGGTTTCGTTTAGCTGAAAATTTTCAGGAAATTTGTTCAGGTTTAACCGTGAAGCTTTTCAGCAAGTGCGTTCAGTTTTTTCTTTTTTGTATCTTTACAGTAATTGTCTCAGTGTCAAAAACATTACATTGGGCAAAAGTACACCTTTATTGAAGTTCTCTATGGTTGTCAATAATATTGGGTGATCACTCATTTGGCTTGAATCAATTTGACTGTTGACCAGGCGGAACCTTTTCCTTGTGTAGCTTGCGTTCTCCATTTTAGACAGAGAGTACTATTCTGTTATTATTATTGTGCAATATAGGATTTATGAGCTCATCACTCATACCTTCATCGCAAGCGAGCAAAACTGATTCTTGTTCAGACGCACTTTGGGTAAGCAAATCAAATATTACGCACTCTTTCACAAAAACTAACTATTATTTCAGTTGAAGAACATTTTTCAAATTATTCGAGTCAACTTTCTTCATTTATGGAGTAAATCACCTGAAGAACATTATGGTCGATCACGAAAGTACGCTCGAAAGCAGCTCTCAAGTCCACTGATGACTTTTCAAATTTCGCAACCTGATTTCCCGGCACTTCAACCAGACTGTGAAAACGTGAGAAGAGGATGCAAAAACCTCCTGAGGTATAATCCTTGCGCCTCTCATTTTTTCCGACCACTGTGTCTAAACTCACCATCTCGAATGATGTCCTGAATATCATTTTAAGCAAAAGTGTTCTCACCTAATATGCACTTCGGTAGGAGCGCCAAAAGATAGTCTAAAACGCGCAGGCACAGCCCACTTTGGCAGAGCATTTCATGGTTTTTCTAGCGAGCAATTCCCAACATTTCTAAGCTCCCAGCGCCACATTAACGCGCCCTTCAGCGCGGCAGAGATACCAAATTCGGCACATCCGGCACAACACTTCCCTCGACATCCGATGTCGACAAACTTCGGTCACACACCAGCGAAATTTCAAATAGTGTTCTCTCAATAGCACTTCTATTTCCGGAGCTCCAGTTGCATATCCGAACTGAACAAATTTTCTGTCAATATGCAAAGAAAATTTTACCCACAGGGAAGAACGGAAAGGCTGTTGCGGTTTGAGTCGTAAAATTTGTCAGCGAAGCATTTTTACGGAAGCATCGAGATGGAGCCTCAAATATCTTCGAAGACCTGAAACTCAAAGTTCGTGGTGCAGGACACAAAAGAGGACAGACTCCATCAAGGAAGAATTTCAATATTACCAAAAAGTTTACCAAACTACAGATTAGAATATTGTTGTGCGCGTTCCATGCGCGGGAGGAACCGAAGAAAAAATCGTTTTCACGACTTTTTGCTTTCAGCATTCTTCCAGAAAGATTAATCCTAGTTCTTTAGCATTGTGGATAAGCAGATTTAGTGTGCCTGAACAAAAAATACCAAATATTAAGACCAAGTCGATTAATGTCAGAGGAGCTCATATGATCCAATGAAATGCAAAAATTTATTTTATTTCAAACCATAAACAACTGAACTGTTCCCCAATATACTTCGTTGACTTCACAAAAAGACGTATCCCTTCACAATGTTTTAGACGCCATCATTTATTATTCAAGCAGCATTCTCTTCTGTTTTCAAGGAAACGTAAATATAACGCCCCATTACATTTGAACGTGTTTTCTTTTACAACAAATAAAGAGGGCCATTATTTTCCGAGACTTCCAGCCCCTAAGAGAGCAAACAATCGGAGGCGAAGAGATGCTATCTTCAATGTAACGCAATATACTTTCTCAAGGGAAAACTCAATTGTAGCTCCTAAAACAGTATATTTTGCTCATTCCAAGGACAAGAACAATTTCAAGTGGGATTCTTTTCATTCCGAGAAATTGTTACCGCGTGAGATTCCGATGCGCAGTATTGATCGGTCTCTACCCAAATTGTTCTTCAGCCTCGCAGAGTAGGCAAGCGCGTCTGATAGTTTCTTTACTTTATTCTTCCATTGTAAGTCTAAAAGCTTGCAAGCTTATCACTAGAAGGATAACGGAATTTTTTCGCCTGCTCTGACCAATGTGAGTGTTGGACAAGAGAGTATGTTTGAAATTGTACAACATAAGTGAAGCCGTGGTTTAAATGTCTACTGAAATCCTGTTCTTTTTAAGCTTAGAGCTTCATAACGTAATAAGAGTCATACAGATCACTTCAATTCCTTAGCATCTTCTTTCCAAATGAGAGTAAAATGTCATTTGGTCTGATGCAACTGAGCAAAGAAAGATCAAAGGAAAATTTCTGGCTTCTCGCAGCGTTGTGTTGTTTGATATTCAAGCGCGCGCTTTGTGTTGCGCCTCTCGTTATTCTACTGAAAGCAACACGACGGCAACTTGCTTGAGAAGATACTAAAATAACTCCTACTCCCATATGAGACTCGTTGTACAACACGTAAAGGAACAGCTATTATATTCTTTTGAACAACGTAGGTTAACCTGATCAGCAGAGTATAAAATTAGAATAAAGTAATTCCATACACCTGTTTCTATAAAGGAGGTTCACCATGGAGTAGATTCACGGATCCACATGCACAAAGTTTCTAGATTCACCTGATTGTATATTATAGGTTTTCATGATCGCATAAAGTAGGTTCGAATATTCATACAAGAAGGTTCACTCGCTCACATGAATAAGGAAGGTAATCTTTCATGTATGAAGTAGGTTTACCAGATAGTATAGAACCCGCTCATCTTTTCGCAAAGGCTAGGATGATTTATTTTAAAAGTTGTGCTTTGTACGTTATGTAATCAGAATATACGTGCATTACCTATCCAAAGCATAACATTTACACTTCAATTCCGTTATTCACAAGCACGCAGTAAAGCGAAAAAGTAAATTTGCCGGAGTTGACACTGTGTCTGTGCCGTAAAGTCGTATGTTAACACGAAAACAACTGAGTAATGCATTGAAAGCCCAAAGAAGATTTATGCATTAGTGATGTGTTCCAACCTAAGTCGCATTTAGTTTTCTAAATTCCTGTACATAACGTAATGCTCATCAATCGAGAGTGCAGTAATTTTCTTATTCCATAATGATCACCAGCGGTGGAACAGGGTAAAATATGATAATAGAAACGATCACCAGCGGTGGAACAGGGTAAAATATGATAATAGAAACGATCACCAGCGGTGGAACAGGGTAAAATATGATAATAGAAATGATCACCAGCGGTGGAACAGGGTAAAATATGATAATAGAAATGATCACCAGCGGTGGAAGAAGGTAAAATATGATGTTAGAAGCGAGTCAAATGGCCAATTTCGGACCCTTCTCCCACCGCTGCACCGTCAGACACTAATCACGCACAGGCCCCAGAAAATCTAGCGTCTGTTGAACATATTTGGTGAACTTGGTAGAGCAGAGCTATATAATGAAAGCCAAATTTTCCATTTCTCTACTAGTAGAGTATGAGCACAAAAGCATCTTCTTTACCAGTGGAGTAAGAGCACAAAAGCGTATTCTTAACCAGTGGAGTAAGAGCACAAAAGCATATTCTTAACCAGTAGAGTATGAGCAAAAGAGCATATTCTTAACCAGCAGAGTATGAGCAAAAGAGTATATTCTTTACCAGTAGGGTATGAGCACAAAAGCATATTCATTACCAGTAGGGTATGAGCACAAAAGCATATTCTTTCCTAGTGGAGTGAGTGCACAAAAACATGTTCTTTACTAATAGAGTAAGAGCACAAAAACAGATTCTTTACCAGTAAAGTATGAGCAAAAGAGCATATTCTTTACCAGTAGGGTATGAACACAAAAACATATTCTACGACAGTAGAGTATGATCACAGAGGCATAAAAAGCACAAGTGTTCCAAAAAGTCACGAGAAATCGTATAGTAATGTGGGAGTGACCTTCCCTCCGTCCTTGACTCAGATTATACAATTAATTTTTTTTTTTTGCGCTTATGAGAACTAGACTGGCTGTAGAGTTGCTGAAAGACAGAGGTTGTCTAATAGATACATAGCTGATGATATGGAACGTTAGACTTGTAAACATTCACATCTACAGTGTCACCTATTTCACCATTGGGAGTACATAGTTAGAGCAACGTTTTGAGTGATGAAGAAGGTTAACCATGAATATTTTCTCGCTCCTGAAAGAAGCTATTTTTATGTACAGTCTAGAAATTAATACGAAAGGTTTCTTTTAATTATATTTTTGGTTAATAATTGTTAGAAATTGAGTAAAATTTCACAGCTAAGTGCAGTGAAATTGCAACCACTTAACATTGACCATAAGTTACTAAACTTTTTGGTTCATTTTGAACACTAAAATGATAATTAGAAAAAAGGTCACGGGAATACATTTTCCTGATGATTATTTTGGTCGACAAACTAATGATGACTATCTGAAACATCAAAATAGGCAAAATCAATACATTGTGAATTTCCTAGCAACTGTATGGACCAGATGTGAGAGCCAAATAGCAGCGTTTCTCATTGGTGTGTGTCTACTGAACGTATGTCCCTAACTTTAATATATGTACTTCATTACTTCTGAATCGCGCGACTCATTACTGCCTCAATATCAGCTAGTTAGTAATAACATCTACATGGTTAAAATTCTGAGTAGCAACGGTCATTTTGTATCTACATGTACGAGATGTAGTTGAGTGAGTGGAAATACAAAGAACAAATAATTATGAAACAACGGTGAGGCAAACGTTTCTTGAGGTGAGCAAAGACCAGTCCATATTTACACACACATGGACACTACAGGTCTCTTTTCCCCCAGTCAAGGTTATAGTTGTTTTGCATGTACTTTCCAGACCATCATTGTCGTTATTTTTACAGTTCGGAACATTGTCACATCTCTATGAGTAGCACATATTACCATTATTTTTACATACACAGCAGATTATACTTGTCTCTTAATGTAGAGCTTATATCATCATTGCCTTTTTACACCCAGGGCAGATCATCTCAATCTTTTTGTGTATCGTAGAGTTCATCATTTTCTCGCCATGCACAGTTCGCATTGCCAATGTCTTTTCTGCAAAGTTTAAGTCATCATCAAATTAAATAATGCGAATGTCTTTCCATGTAGACTCCAAACCATCATTGTGTCTCAAAGTACAGCCCAGCCTAGAAAAAATATGATTTTCTACACCAGCCCAGATCAAATGTGTTTCTCTATGAACAGTCCTGACTCCTGAACATCATTGTGTCTCATAGTACTGCCCAGATCTCTATTGTCTCTCTATGAACAGTCCAGACCTTCATTGTGTCTCCAAGTACAGCCCAGATCTCTAATGTCTCTCCACGAACAGTCCAGACCATCATTGTATCTTAAAGAACAGTCATGATCTCTATTGTCTCTCCACGAACAGTCCACAGCATCATTGTATCTCAACGTACAGCCCAGATCTCTATTGTCTCACCACGAACAGTCCAGAACATCATTGTATCTCAACGTACAGCCCAGTTCTCTACTGCCTGCCCATTTATGAACAGTCTTCTCTATGAACAGAGCGGATCATCATTCCGATGGCTTGGATGATGAGCGAGCGGCAGGGAATTTGGATTTGAAATGCGGCTGACGTAGCTTGTCAGTCATGTCCAGCAGCGACGTCGCATGTTGTGCACTCAGGGCTGCCGGCACAGGACACACCAGAATTCCTAGTGTTGTCGTCTGATGAATTTAGAAGCATGTTGTCCGCACGACATGAGAAGGAATGCTCTTGACTCGGGAATGATTTTGAGGAGTAGCAATTGAACTAAGCAAATCTGAAAAAACAAACATGAACTGGATCATGCCTTCATTTAGCTTTAATTCAGTATTTATAAAATTTGAGTTTGTGACCGCTGGTCGGTCAGCTGCATCACAAAAATCTCCTCCGTGGCCACCGGTGAAGCACGTTGTGATCAAAGGGTTAAGGCCTGTGAAACCATTTTCTTCCCATAAGAACTTCATTAAAATTATAACTTTTGAGTGTCCAAATCACTCATCTTCAACACCAACAAAATTTGGTAAAGGAAACAGTGAAATTTCTACAACACTTTTAACAAAATTTTATCTAAACCATGTATTTTTACCGGTCTTTATGATATGTTCCATTAAACTACGTTTTCCCGCGACTAAATCTATTCGTGCAGTTGAACTCTGATTATAAAAATCATAATTATAAAATCATTGGAAAAAGAGCGAAAAAGATTCTCTCGTCTACTCACTGGGTTTCAACCCAGTTCAACTTTTCACCGGAGCATGCATGTTTTTCGCCGCCCAAGTGATTTAATTACTTGGGCGGCGAAAAACATACATGCATGCGGCGAAAAGTTTAGACCAGGTTTCTAGAAGTTCAGAGGTCACTGAGCTCACAAGCCATAATGTGCTCTGAGATCTGCTGTCAGAGTAGGATGTTTGGCACCCTGACTGAAGTCACGAGCTTGAGAGGCCATGTTGTATCTAATGTGATTAAAGCAAACTAAAAATAAATATTTCCAGATATTTTCCTGCACAGACGACGACGGTAGACGAAGTTGCTTGTCTATTGTCAAGATAAAGATTCCAGAAATGGCTGTCTTACACTTCACGGTGAAGTTACACAAAATTAACTGAAAATATTATAGAAAATAAATTTTATTCTGTGTATTTTAATGCATTTACTAGCAGATTTTCACACCTATTTGTTATATGTAGCTATTTATACAGCCGTTCACTTGAAATGCGAAGCTTTTACGAAATCTGAAAATTATACATTTCTTTTACAATAATGATATGTGCAAGAACCTGAAAGAGTGTCAGAATCGGCTTTCCCATTAAAATGCCGCTGTTGCAAAAGTACTGAGACGTTGAGCAACAACTTACACAGAGCGATAAAGTAATTTTCACAGTTTAAAAAATTCCCACCCATATATACATACATAAAAAAATTGTATTTCATAGCAACAGTTTATTCAAGAACTTCTTTAGAAAAAACAATCGAATCCAGTTTAATTTTTTAAAACTTCCGCCACAGAAACACGGCCAAATAGAAATCCAAAACAAAACAACGCAACGTCACTTTTAAACAGCAAAAATAGACAATATTCATCCCTTCCGACAGCCAGTTCATGTCCAGCTTTTTGTGCATGAATATTATATCCCTCTTTCAGTTCCGAATGACTTGCAAGTGATCCGGTTGAAATTCTCCCTCAGGATTTCCGCCCTGACAGAACGGTAGAATTCACGGGCAGCAGCAGACTCTCAGGTTTGAATTACTGAGCAGATGAAACGGGACTCCAAAGTGTGCTCTCTGGTCACAGATGGGAAGTGGCGGTGCGCCTTCCGCTGCACTTGTCGTAAATGGTGAAATGGCATCGTCTATGCACTTGCGGCTCTGTAGAATTCAAGTGTTTGTGGCAGCTGCATCTGCAGCGCCAAAAGCGCCGGTGACTGTAGCAGAAGTTGCAGTTTTGTAGATGATGACTGTAACAGAAGTTGCAGTTTTATAAATTGTGACTGTAACAGAAGTTGCAGTTTTGTAAATGGTGACTGTAAAAAAAGTTGACTGTAACAGAAATTGCTGTGTTATAAATGATGATTGCGACAGAAGTTGCAGTTTTGTAAATGATGGCTAACAACTGTTGTAGTTTTGTAACTGGTGACTGTAACAGAAGTTGACTGCAACAGAAGTTGTAAGTACGGTTGTAAAAAGTTTGCTAGGTGCGAATGTGGAATGAACTGAAGAGCGAGTACAATGTCATAGAACCATCATGAAACCCAAGCCATTCTGACCACACACGCTCGCTTAACTGCAAGCCTTATATGAAAAAGTATAAATGTCATCTTCATGCTTTGAATTAATTGGCAGTATTTGTGAGCGCATAAAATAGTTGAGCGCTGTCATGTGCAATGTGACAGATTCTCTACAACAAAAATCTGCGGGCTGCGTCGTGACGGCGCTAGCAAATCCTTTAGAGTAATGAATTATTTACTGTTCTTAATGAACCCGGGCTCCTGATTGCGCATAAATTGTAAAATCTCTCAGCAACCCCGAACAAATTTCATGATTAGATGACCAAGTTAAAGCACATATCCCATTTCCAAAAGAATATCAATTTAAACTGTTGATTGCGATTATTTTGAGATTATTATGAGCACTTCACACGTAACGTAATAAGTTTACGTTATAAAATTCAGTTTACACGAAGAGGCATGTCATGAACAGAAGACCGGTGGAATAATTACGACGAAAAGTCAGCCTTGATGATACTAGTCATTTTACTTTTATTTTTTGAGTGCGTTCTGAGTTTGCTTTTAACCTAAAGTTTTGATATTTTACCCAAATTTAACCAAGTATGAGCGGTTGTCATGATTGAAATTTTTCTTCGTATGGCAAAAAAAACTAAAGTTCTCTAATAAATCCAGTAAAACTCCGAGAATAACGCAACCGGGAATTTCTTTTTCCCTCTCAAGCACATTGAACGATAAAAAAATGAAATAAACTGATGTGCAAAATTAACCATTCAATAAAAAAACTGAATGATTTCCATGAGAGGGTGTCCGCAGTTTTCCAGCAGTTTCTTGTATACTTCATATTTTATGAGAAATTTTGCGACTCTGAAGTACAACATGAATATTCTACATTATTTAGAGCTGTGCGACTAAATCCACATAATTTTATAGTCTCTTAGTTCGCGTACATTAAAACCCAATCCTACCACAAACCCGGGCACAAAAGGACTACCAAAACTCGTCAATTTCCGAGCTCTTGTACCCAGCGTCTTCAAAACGCAGTCCACAAGAAAGAAGTTTTCAATTTTGTGCCTATGAAGCTATGAATAAAAACCACCCTCTTCAATTTGGCATTTGCATAAACGCTCGATGGAATTCAAATTTTTACCATCTCATTTTTCTACCTGTTCTATTTCATTGAATTAAGGCGGCGACGCGGAAACTCGCGTTTCTTGACCACAATTTCTTGCTCTCAAACTAATTCTCTGGACTATTTGCATGAGTCAGAAAACAATTATGTTGAGACATATCGCCAAATGAAGCAATTTTTAGAATCAGGACTCATAATGTAGGTCAAAGTTTTAGCTAATACGTTAATTCTGTTAACTAAAGTCCCAAATTTAGGTGAGCTTTGGTTTTTAATTATAAATGTGAATGACCAAATGTTGCATTGATCAGCTAATAAATAGCCTAAAAAGAGAAACATAATAAAAGTTTCGAACTTTTTCCGAAAAAGTACGAAATAGCTAGATACTGAACATTTTTTTGAAGATTTTCTGGAGTAAATTTTCTTTAACTTGTACGAGAAAAAGGGATTTTCAAGTAAATGACTTGTCGTAAATGTTCACTTACAACTTCACTAAAGAAAGTGAGCAAAGTAACTATATTCTTGTTTGACTTCACAAAATGTTAGACTTATGTCAAGGCAAAAATGATCATTTTAGCGTTGATAACAGCCTGACATTTTGTGGGGTTATTATGGCCTAAATTTTGGCGCTACTAATAAGTTATTTTCGTTTCCCGCGAGCCCATTCAACCTATGCAGGTTATCATAAATGGACCGTGTGAGGTTGGGCGATTTAGGAGTACCTGGAAATCGTAATTCAGCACTGATCACATTCAAATTATTACGTACATATTTATTTATAAAGTTCAAATGTAAACGATTTTTGAGCAATTTTAGAAACGGAAGGTTCCCACAGAGCGAAAAGTCGTCTTCGTAATCTCTTTCGTAAAACATTATCAGCTAGTGCAAAATTGAAATCGGGCAGTTTTGCAATTCACATCTATGAAAATCCAGAAGATATTTCGAAAACAAACTATCCACCGTCATCATTACTCACGTTTCCTCAGAAGTCTTCACTCCACAATTTTATTAAGGTCGAGAAACTCTGCAAAAGCTCCGATTTTAATCTTATTTCTGTGTGAAAATTAACTTCGAGTGAAGTCTGCCGAGTACCGGGTCTGCGAAAACTACGTTACGCTTCTCTGCTTCTCTGAGTCTAGAGTTACAAATGTAGCTTTGGAACTCTTCTAATATTAGTTAAGACTAAAAAAGTGCAAATAGAAGGATTTTTCTAATCATTTTAAAACCCCATTAACTTGAACATATTAAAGTTGGTAACTTTCAGCAAATTAGACTTCATAAAAGATATTTAAAATTGCTCTAAGAGTTCCAAACATTATTTTATACTGTGCGACTAAATCTACACACTTTTATCATTCACTTAGCAATTCTGCAACAGAAAACTCTTCGTTGAGGTTCGCTTGGCCAGACTATTTGTAAAATTTCTTGCCCAATTGTAAGAACAATAATATTGTAATGTGCGCAATTACGTAGCGCTAATTCACACAAAAATAGAGTAGACTATCAGCCCGCAGCCGAACTCCGCTCATACGTTCTAAACAATGAACATACATGATAGCATCAATCCGCAGTCGTGCGTATAACGCCGTTATTTATAGCACCAAGTTCTTTATGAATTCCAAATGACGTCCATAAACCTTAGAACGCGATTTAGCGCTGCTAAAAATACCAAGAAACACGGCGTCTGAGCTCAAAGCGAGAAAGCCTCACGCACGGACAATATCAGGTCTATTTTAAACTTCATACGCAATTAAAGATATTATACGACCCAAGTTGGAACTAGAATTAAAGTCGGGCAAAGTTTCTTAACTCGATAATAATTCTTAGAATAGAACGTTTCTTAGACTTGATAAATCCCGTGAAAATTGGCACTCTTTTGAATATATTAGTGGTTCACTGAGGTACAATGTGCTAGACATTTTGCTATTTATTGCAGAAAATGTCGCGTGGATCTCCCAGTGCAGTTCAGGAAAGCGGTGTTAGAATTAATGAAGTAGGAAAAATTTCTTCCTCCGGTGAAAATGAAAGGGGTCAAGTCGCTCAATTAATTCATTAATTATGAAATACGTCAAAACGTTTGTAGTGTTGATCGTCGATCGTTGTTAGTTTAGTAAAATGTGAAGTAGCTAAGTGCATCGTAATCAACTGTCGTAATCAACTATCGTAATCAACTGTCGTTATCAACTTACGCGATCCACTGTTAAGTGGATCGTAATCAACTGTCGTGATCTACTGTCGTCATCAACTGTCGTAATCTACTTACGCGATCAACTGTTAAGTGGATCGTAATCAACAGTCATGATCAACTGTCGTGATCTACTGTCGTAATCAACTTTCGTGTTCAACTGCAAAGTTGATCGTGATCAATTGCAACCAATAACTGTTGAGAGGCGCGTGATCAACAGATATTCTGGCTCAATGCACATAGACAATACCTAAATCTGAGCGAGATGAGAACCACAAACAATACAGCAAAAACAGTGACCTAGCATCTATTCCTTCTAGACTCACTTCTTGCCTTTTTAACATAAGCATTTCCTGTCTACAATTACAGCCGCAACAGGTAATACTCGATGGAAAAGAATTGTTATTAAAATGAAAATTTTTATGAATCATTTTATCATCGGTAAAATAATACAATAATTCATGCGTTACCGTTGAAATATAAATCAACAAAGGAAGGAAAACGACAGTGATCACATGATAGTGCTGAATAGAACGCGTCTTAATTCTGACATTAGTATATTTCGTCTTTCTTTCATAATTGAGAGCCGACTTTCACTCACCGGGAGACGAGTCGTGCGTTGAGCAACGCTGCGGAATTTGAACGCGTTTAATACTCGATTGGAAACATCCTTTATTTGGTATTTAATAAGCAGTATTGATCGAATAATGAACGCTATTTAGTTAAACAAATGTTGCACTCATTTGCCTTCACAAAATGTGTGTTCAAATTCAGAAGCCTGTGAATGTCAAACTAAATGTAGGCTAATTTCTCACCGGGAAGCCATACCCGGAAATGAAATAGTGTTTAACAAGTTGAGCTAAGTCAGAGTTTTCGAACCTCACATTCAGGCTGCATCAATTTGTTGCATTTGTGGCATTGATACATGAAGTCGTAGGAAAGCTCAGTATACAGTAGGGACTATACTGTATATCTACAAGCAAGTGGTAAAAAGAATTATCTCGAGCAATAAAGATTCTGATTCTGAATTCATTGCGCACGAAAAAGGAACATCATGGACGTAGGTTCGAATGTCAAAAAGAATCATCTTAGAGATCAATATTTCTAAATGTAAGCCCAAATTTCCGCTCCAGCACAAGCCAAATCACAACATTGTCAGCATAATTTTACGATTTCCATCAAATATTCCACATAATGAACGCTGAATGTTGGTAGAACATTCCAGAGAATTCAAAATTGAATACTGACCGAATGTTCTGATATTTACAGAGGAATGTTGGCCAAATACTGTAAAATAATCAGTATTTAGTATTTACTGAATAAATCGAGAATCACGAAATCAAATTCAATTTGACGCTTGTCAAACTGCAAACTAGAAAGAAATGTGAAAAATTTGTTTGAAATTAAATTACGCTTGTTCATGACGAAGCTGAACATTTGATTGTGTGCGTGACGGATTTCTTTTGCGGGAGCGAAAGATATCAACGATTAAAACAATCATCGATCAAGATCTCAAGATCTCAAAAATTTCAACGTTTGAGTCAGCAAATTTGCATTAACAAACGCTTCCTGATAAGTCGTGCGTTACAAATTCCTGGCTAAATTGGCAATGTTAATTGTACGCAATTTTGAGAATCCAATTTTATTTCAGTTTCACTATGAGCTCAAAATCCATTTGAGTTCAACTGAGAACTTGAAATCCATTTGAGTTTCATTAAAGGCTTAAAATTCAATTGCGTTCCATTGAAGACATAAAATCCATTTGAGTTCCATTAAGAGCTTGAAATTCAATTAA
>JACJUY010014761.1:6458-16958 GCA_014220935.1 Platorchestia sp. MABIK | reverse complement strand
TTCGACCGCAAAGGAGACGTGGTGTTGCGCCTGGTCGCTGGTGCTTCATCCGGGGACGTACCGTACCTCCGCCACGCCGCATAACAACCGGCGGGCAGTTGTCCTCCTGCGTGTCCGTTCTGCTGACCGCTTTGGTGACCCAAGACTATATTCTCCAGGTTATCGCTGCAAGACCCGAGCTACCTCTTGACTACTCCGCAGCCGTTTTGGTGGACGTTCCCGCTCAAGCCTAATTAAGACCATCGCCTAGACGGGGAAAAGCACATTCTGGCATTTCGCATATTTTACCTTTTTAACCTTTTAAAAGAGATTGGTTTTAGCAATCTGCCAATCAATAAATGAAATTCCTTACTATGGGAAGAACCTTGCTTCCCAATAGTTTTTAATGTTTGCTTGGTTGCCTGTCTCTTGAGACGAGCAGGCTGTTAGTTTATTTTAATGTTGTTCTCCTAAGCTTTAAAAGGTGCGGGAGTCCTAAATAAATTGATTTTCCTTGTTCTTGCTTTTATTTCATCTTGGCTAGATTGTGTGGACGGAAATACTCCACAACACTTTGGGTGGAAACGAAGTTTTTTCTAGTTTGGATCTGAGAAGTGCGTTTCACCAGGTAGAATTGGAAGAAAGTAGCCAGAAATACACTGCTTTCAGTGTTGGCTATGAGAAATTCCAGTTCCGCCGTGTCCCCTTCGGGCTCTGCTCTTCTCCTAGTGTGTTTCAGAGAATTATGTCTTCCGTACTTGCAAGTATTATCGGGGAAACTTGCGTTCGTGTTTCTCGATGATATATTAGTCTTTTCTAAATCCATGACCCAGCATTTACAAGATTTGAAGAATGTCTTTGAGAAGTTACGTAGTGGGAATCTCTCCCTGAAGCTTGAAAAATGTCAATTTTTGAAAAGTTCTATCGAATATCTCAGTCATGTCGTGTCAGCTGAAGGCATTCGTTGCAAAGAGTCAGAGAAGTTATAAAATTTCCCTGTTCCTCGTGACGTGAAGGAATTGCAAAGTTTTCCTGGTGTTGCAAATTATTTTAGAAGTCATATACCTATGTTTGGATCAATTTTGCACCCGCTTTATCAGTCATTACGAAAGAACGTTGATTTTGTATGGAAGCCGGAATGTCAGGCAGCTTTTGAAAATATTAAATCTGTTTTGACATCCGATACCGTTCTACGACATCCCGATTTTAATAAGCCTTTCCATGTGTTTACGAATGCTTCTAATTTTGGTATAGGTGCAGTGCTTTTACAGCACGGAAATGATTCGAATAAATCAATGCAGCCAATAGCGTACTTCAGTAAAAGTTTGAATTCCACGCAAAAGCGATACAGCACCACAAAAAAGGAATTCTTTGCGATCATGAGTGCTCTTAAAGCTTTCAAATATCTAATTCTAGGGTATCCCATTTATCTGTATACGGATCATAAGCCGTTGCAGCCCTTGTTTTTTAAAAGACTCCCTGATGACTCAGCGATGGCACGTTGGTGTTTAACAGTAAACTCTTTTGAACCCATAGTCAAGTATTATCCCGGTAAACATAATGTTATTGCCGACTGGTTAAGCCGATTACCTGACAAACTGACTGTTTCTGACCTGGACAGCTGTGCGGTACTTGAAGACGTTGAGGTCTTTGCGGTGGCGACAAGGAGTGGCGCCATGACCTCTGGCGTATTGCAGACGTGTCTAGACAGTGCGGCGCCAACAGGGTCGACCGCATCTCAGTTAACTGAGTACATCCCCAAACCTACGGATGTATCTTGGACACTAGACGATTTTCGAACTGAACAGCAGCAGGACCCTTTTTGTTCCGAAGTTAGGGAGGCATTACTACAGGGTAATAAGTCCACCATTCCCGAATTGCAAAATTATTTAATTTTAAATGATTTACTTTACAGACGTAGACAAATTGACTCGAGACCTGACACAATTCTCACTTCGGTTATGCCTACATCGCTGATGAACAAGGTGGTGCTCGGTATTCATTCTTTGTATCATACTGATGCTTTACATACTTTGTTTAAATTTAAATTACGTTATTTCCATTTACTGGAGAAAACCATGATTCGTAAATATGTAAAAATGTATGATGTCTGTAAAATTTTTAAAGCCAATGCGACAGTGCCTATTAAGATTCTCGACGCGCAAATAGCAAAAGAACCATTTGAGGTTGTATCCATGGATTTCCTAGGTCCTTTACCTGTGACGGACAAACGAAACAAATACATTTTGGTAGTTATCGACCTATTTTCGCGTTTCTGCAAACTTTATGCCACCTACGATCGGTTGGCCAATACGGTTATTTCGTGCCTGAATAGCTGTTTTTCAACCTTTGGGTACCCCAGGACCTTGCTCAGTGATCAAGCTTTGGAATTTAAGTCTTTGGCAGTTAAACATTTTGCTAAAATTCTTGCAATTTCAAAGAAAGAAGTCCTCCCATGGAGTCCTCATAGTAATGCCATAGTAGAGAGAAATAATAAGATCACAAATTTACTAAAGTTGTATGTCAATTCTTTGGTCCACACAGAATGGGACCAGTTCCTGGATATCACGGAAAATGCTATTAATAATTCGCTAAATTCTACGTTGGGAGAAACACCCAGCTATATTATTTTTAACAGGGACACCTGTCCAAATTTTCAGGCAGAAACTTTTGNGTTTGAGCTCTCTCTCTCTCTCCACTTGTTGCTTACATGGCGAGGGCATATGCACGCTGTGCAGTCGAAGTGCTGACCCAGGGAATTCTGATGCCGTAGCTCAACAGCGAGCGTCTCTGCTCGGGACCTGAGTGGCGTTCACGTTGATACTTTAGTTGTTTCATTTTTTAGGGCCATTTTAAGATTGTTACGTTACTACGTTGTTTTCGATATTGTTTCATTTGAGGCCATGCTAATCGGACTGTTTCTGTTTCAATTGCAGGACGAACTAAAGCAGCCACACCAAAGCAGATCCCAAAATGGGAAATCGCGCGACAACGGTGAGTGTCGATGCACTTACCACCGCGCTGTCTCAACATCAGGGCATGATGTCTGAGGAATGGATCAAAGCAAATGCTCAGGTTGATCTCGTCCCCGATCGTGTCTCGGACCTGGCAGTCATATTTCTGGTATTGCTCCTCATGGCTCTTGGGGTTATGATGTATTTTACCCGGCGGGAATTGGGTGTGTTAACGGAGCGAGTACGTGCGGAGGACATCACTCTCCGAAGGCAACAGCTGCGTTCTAGTGGTCCCGCTGACCAATGTTGATGGGTATGCAACAGGCGTTCCCACGGTGCCTGTAGCAACCGGAGTTATGGATTTTCAGTCGTAGTACTGGGCGCCATGGTGTTACGGGGGGGGGGGCCAGCTGGCCTCGACGTTCGCATAATCTTTTGAAAGGACATGCGAGCAATGCCTCGTTCTAAGCATTATCTTGCAGATATGTACTCAGATGTATAAGCTGATGTTTTACTATTTACTCAGACTTTGTTATTAATTTTGGTGTTTTTACATGTTTTCCGTAATTACGTGTTAAGCATGTTTGCTTGGAGGTTAGAGCCGATGCAAATTCAAGTGTTTCATTTTGAATTGTTTCTTTTTCTTTTTCACTTAGTTCACCTTTTACGAACATATTGATCAGATCTATTTCCATGTTATGGTGTAGGTATTTTTTTTAATGCGTGTTTATTATTCTTTTATAAAGTGTTTTTTTTATACGATCGTTGCGCAACGTGGTTCATGTGTATGATTGTGTGAAAATTGCTCCCTTTAGTTCTTATGTGATGCCGTAATGCGTTTAAAAAAAAAAACTTTTTTTTTTGCNGCCAGCTGGCCTCGACGTTCGCACAATCTTTTGAAAGGACATGCGAGCAATGCCTCGTTCTAAGCATTATCTTGCAGATATGTACTCAGATGTATAAGCTGATGTTTTACTATTTACTCAGACTTTGTTATTAATTTTGGTGTTTTTACATTTGTTTTCCGTAATTACGTGTTAAGCATGTTTGCTTGGAGGTTAGAGCCGATGCAAATTCAAGTGTTTCATTTTGAATTGTTTCTTTTTCTTTTTCACTTAGTTCACCTTTTACAAACATATTGATCAGATCTATTTCCATGTTATGGTGTAGGTATTTTTTTTAATGCGTGCTTATTATTCTTTTATAAAGTGTTTTTTTTATACGATCGTTGCGCAACGTGGTTCATGTGTATGATTGTGTGTAAATTGCTCCCTCTAGTTCTTATGTGATGCCTTAATGCGTTTAAAAAAAAACTTTTTTTTTTGCCTTTCGGTGCGTTTTGTTGAAATTGTTATTTGCCCTTGTTGGTTTCATTTTTTTTTATCTGCTATTCCTCTTGCGTTTTCATGTTTATATTCCGATGTTAAGGTGCGAGTTTGGTTTGCGGTTTTTCTATGCTATTTCTTTTTCAGATTTTGCGGTACTATTGTGTTTACAATTTCTCTTTGCGTTACTTACGGTGCTGCGTTGGAGCGATGTTTCCACTTGTAGGTCTTCGTATTCATTTTCTGCTGGTGATCAACGCTTTTCTGGGGCTTGTAACTCTTTCGAGTTCAAAAATTTCATATGCGCGGTAGTATTTCGTGTTTCCCTTCTTTTCATGATTAGCTGTTAGTTCATATGTAGCGTTATCCAGCTGTGTTTCATTAATGTTGTGACCACTGATTCACCCTAACCTACCAATTGTTTTTTCGTGTTTAGATTGTATATAATTTTTTTATTTTGAACTGGCGGTATGTGCTACCTTCGTTGTTTTAAATAAATTAAAAATATTATTAATTGATTGCGTGTTTGTTAGCAAGCATTCTATGCTGTTGCAGTAGATGCGTTTTTGCTTAGGGTTGCCATTTTGAATTTCTTTTTGAATCTCAGACCCTTGTTTTTCTTTTTTGTATTTAGGTTTTCGGTTGGTTTTGAATGACGAAATTGTGCGTTCTTTCGTTAAAGGGGGATAATAATATACTACGACTAATATTTACTCTTTGATGCATTTTATTTCGATTGTTTTCATGACATGTTCGAATTAAATTTGGTATTCAGTATTTCTATGCATATTTCCGGTTTTGTTCTTTTATTACGATGTGTGACAATGCGCTGTGTTTTCGGTTTTCATACACCATTTACATTTGGGGATTTTGCTCTACTCATGTGTGTATTTTTCTTTTTGCATTGTATACGCGCTTTGCGTGGCAGCTAGTTTTACGTTTGTTTTGATAAAAAGTGGAATTTATATATTTGCTTGCGTACCCTTTTATCTATTTTAGCTTGACGCGTTATTTAGTTTTTCAGTATTAATATCTGCTGTTTTTGCTCGGCAACAGTTATTGTTGTTTTTGTGTTAATGAGCGGTGTAAGTTCAACTTGCTGTTTTGATTCTTTAAATTTGGCTTTTCTTTGTGATTCGAGCGTTTTTGTGGGTTGACGTTGAATCCTGCGATAGGGGGAGGTGTGTGCGTGCATTAATTCGTGCACTTGTTTGTGCATGCGTATGTACCACGCCTTCAGTGCGGGGTGCCGCATTGCGGATGCTGATTCAGCAGAAGCTAGAGAGTATAAATTGAGATGCGAGGCTTTCAGAGCCGCATTTGGTGTGTACGACCTATCTACGAAGTAAACC
The DNA here is from genome assembly GCA_014220935.1 of Platorchestia sp. MABIK. Lineage (NCBI taxonomy): Eukaryota > Metazoa > Arthropoda > Malacostraca > Amphipoda > Talitridae > Platorchestia > Platorchestia sp. MABIK. Next base: position 11,348 of record JACJUY010014761.1, on the reverse strand, counting down.
CCAAACTCTCCTATACTTTGATTAACCTCGGCCCTGATAATTGCAGCTCAGATTGCTCTGAGCTAGTATGCATCTATTTACCCTATGCTATTAAGTCATGGGTAGCTTTATGTAACCATTCATGTTAATAATGTTGCTGTGTTAGTAAGTGCTTTCATGTCACAGATAGTCAATGAAATACTAACATACTATATAGATGTTTGTACGTGCTTTTTTCCCTCAAAATGAATGCGGATGAAGTAGCAAGTTTTATGCAAGAATTTCATGATAATGAAGAATTCGACATGAGCTTCCCAGAAGTAAACAAATAGTCTGATGGTGATAGTGACACATCTGATGAAGCAGCAGGTAATTCCAAAAGACTCAGTCAACTTCTCCTTCAAGCTCCTGCTCCTATTGACCAGGATGAAGAGGAAGACATTGAAATGGAAGAGAATCTCTATTCTAAAGCAAAAAGGAAGGCACAAAGAGAGTAGCTGAATAAAAACAGGGAAATTACCATCTCACAATCATGCAGCACAATATTGCCATCTAATGAAGCTGTGTCATCAGAAAGTCCACAGAACTTCTTAGAATTGTTCAAATTCAGTTCAAGCAAATTTGTATGCACCACAGCATAATAAAACTTTAGGTGTAACAGCAGAGGACTTGAAAGTTTCCTTAGAGGCATGTTTCTCTCTTCTATCTCTATATTACCACCAAAACAGAAATCCTGGCTTCAGATGATCATGCTCTTAGACTGCTGTCAAATAGATTGAGAAAAGATCATTTCCTAGATATTTTGGTTCACATTTTTGAGATAACACACAAACAGAAGATTGTGCTGCCAAATTGAGACAATTACTCAAACACCTGCAGAGCAAATTCACCAAACTTGGGAGTTTTCCTTAACATCTTGCAATAGATGAAAGCATGTTACTTTCTTTTAGAAAGCACTTTGCTAAACAACTTATCTGGGGTAAACCCATATGTTTTGGTTTCAAAATGTGAGCAATGTGCTCTAAAGGAGGTGATTTGCATTCATTTGATCTCTACCTTGGCAAAAATGAAACCCAAGCAATTTCCAATATTCTAACTATTGGCTTAAGTAGAAATATTTTGCTGAACTGGATTGCAAAAGCAGAACTTCCACCTCAAAATAAACAGATAATCTTCTTTCATAATTATTTTACAAGCATTTCAAATCTTGGAATAACAGAACTAGTAAGTGTCCGATATCCAAAAAAAAAACTAGTTGAAAAAAAACTCTTAAGAGCTATTTATTACAGAATGAGGGGTGATTTATTAGTGATGAAATAGAAAAACCACAAAGAAGTTACAGTTAGCAATTTCATTCCACAGCTGTGAAATCTGCAAAACGATACAAACCAAGTGCCATGATATATAAATCTGTTCCTTAGCAAGTTTGCCTTTCATTTAACTCTACAATGCCAACATGGGATGATGTTATGGATCAAGCAGTTGGCCCATCCAAGATGAGAACGCAACAGAGAAAATGGGGGAGACTAGTTTTTGCCTACATGCTGACATATCACTTGTAGATAATGCACACTAGCAGATGAAAATGAAAGGCACATCACTGTCTCAGTATAACTGTATAGAAGCCCTAACACCCTCTTTTTTACAAGTTTAATGGACACAATAGTTGTCAAGGAAGGTAAAATCAAGGCTGACAGACATGGTAAGACATGATTGCAAGAACCACTGGATTGTGCAGAATGAACAAGCAAAGGTGTGCCAACAGTGCTAAGGCAAGACATCATTCTTGTGCAGATAATATGATGCTGGCCTCATCATGTGTGATGGGGTAAACATTCTATACGTGTCATTAAATCTCCTTTGAGTTATATCACAGTAGCTTCCATGAATAGAAAATTGTTCAACATTGTTGTTTCATAAATATTTATCTAGGACAGCATTTGGAGGTTTTTGATAGAAATTGAAGAAATACATTGATTTTTCTGAATACTTTAGGCAGATTTTTTCCTGGAATGCCAGTTAATAGATTTTCTAACTTGACAATATCTCACCTTCTATCTGTACCAACTTTGTGAAATTTATAATGTGCATCAGGTATAACACCTAAAAATTTTTGGCAAGTTTTACTGTCTTTCAGCCCCAATGGAGCTAACTTTTGGCCCTCATGGGTCTAATTAAATTAAACATCACCCAGCTGAAATGCACTTTTCAGAATAATCTACCATACAATTTCATCCACTTTTAATGATTAAATTAAATCTTAAAGAACCACATTATCTTTTAAGGCATGCAAGGAATTGTTGACAATGTTTTACACAGCTCATTATAAAAATATTCTCTTGTTAATATTAAGAGTGAAAATTTAAATTGAATCATTGTAACATTTCACTAGTGAGAAAACAGTGTGATTTCTCCAGTAATAAAAAATTAATAAAATTAATTTAATTATTACTAGCAAGACTCGTGGAAATTCCACGGACAATGTCATTGATAAGCTCCGAGGACCCATGAGAAAATTCTGTCAACATTTCTTCACAAATCTGAACATAACATATTCTTACCTATCTTGTCCTAACCCATGCTAACCAAATCTATCCTAACCTAACCTATCTTAATCTCACCTAACCTATCTTAATCTCTCCTATCCTAAATAAAGCTATCCTGATAATTTGCCAAACATAAACAAACCATGAACCCGTACAAAATTTCATTGACATAACCTACATAATTTATGCTAACCTAACTTATTCCAAACTAACCTATCCTAACCTAACATATCCTAACCTACCCTAATCAAAGCTATACTGGCAATATGTCAAAAATAATAAAACCATGTACCCGTGAAAAAATTTCATCAACATTATCTGATAAAATGACCATAACCCAATCTAACCTAAGCTATCCTAACCTTTCGCTTCCTGATCTATGCTAACCGAACCTATCATGATAATGTCAAACATAAACAACATGGACCCGTGAAAAAATTCTGTCAACATTACCTATCCTAACGTAACATATCTCAACCTATCCTATCCCAACCTACCCTATCAAAGCCTATCCTGTCCTAACCTAACCTATCATATCCTAACCCATCCTATCCTAACTCCACATAGCCAATGTCATCGTTAGGCTAGGTGCACCGGTGAGAAAATTCGGTCAACATTACCCAGCAAGTTCTAACAACATTTTCTAACCTAACCTATCCTAACATGTATACACTAACCTATCCTATGCCAACGGAAGCTTTCCTGATAATTTGTCCAAAATAAAAAACCGCTGATCTGTAAATAAATGTCAACATTACGTAACCTATGCTAACTATCCTAACCTATACTAACTCAACTTAACTAATGTCATTGCTAAGCTAAGTGGACCTGCAAAAAAATTTGGTTAACATTACCCAAGAGATTCTAACATAACATATTCTAACCTAACCCATGCTAACCTAACATATACCAACCTATCCTATCCATTCTGCTTGTTTCCTTACATTTAGTTTCTTCGTAGACACGATTTCGTGAGTCACAGCGTCCTCATAATAATCAGCAGAAACCCGTGTAGATTACACGGTTTCAATAATCAACTCACTACCAAGCATATATGGTTAGAGTGTGAAAGAAATGTATTTTACTGGCATTTTTTGATTTGGAAAGATTCCTGAAATAATTAGTTATTTGAAATAAAATTTTTTTGCAATGCAAAGTATAAAAATATGAAAGAAAAATAAAAGAAAAATCAAAAATAAAATAAAAATATGAATAAAAAAATAAATCATTAAATAGAAATAATTTATATACATAGAAAAAATTGAAATGAATAAAAGTTGAAAAAAAAATTAGAAAAATAGTGAACGAGTAAATAAATTTAAAAAATTAAATGAATAAAAAATAATAGTAAAAAATTAAATAAAACAACAAAATGAAAAAATGAACATATTAAAATAAATTTTTTTCAAGTTAACACTAAAGAAATTACCATGTAAAAAATTACCAAATCAAAAAGTTAACAAATGAAAAAATATATTAAAAAATTTGTAAAAAATTTAAAAAATAAAAAAACATGATATAAAATAATAATTCTCCTACCCTAACCTAATTTAACCTATCGTAACCTACCGTATCTTATCCAGCCTATTGGATGTAGAGCATTACCCACAAACTTAGTTTTAAGCGTATTAAACACATTAAGTGCGGTGTGACTCAGCAATGGTCACAGAGGGGATTTTCATAACGCTGCTGAACGACCTGCAGACACTGACTCAATTTTTATTAGTACTAGATGAAATTTAAGTAAAGGGATGATCCAGTTTATATTTACTATTTCTAAAATTTCACACTACAATTGACTCTAAATTATAGTTGAATATTGAACTTCAGTTTAACCCGCCGCACTTAACGTGTTAATGTATGGATTACAATGAAAATTTTTTTTCACAAATATTGACAATTTCAACTTTGTACTTCAAACGCATTACATAAGCATCAAATCAAACAAGCTAATGATCAAGTTTTAACAAAAAAATCAACTCAAGCTCTCTCTCCCAGGTATTTAATTTCAAGACTAGAAATAATAGCCATTAACAAAGAATTAGTTTGAACAAAATCCAGTCACCAGTGAAAAAATTCAAAGATAAAGTCACTACATTTGAGGTAAACTAAAATAGAGTATAACTAATGTGTACAGAAGATGATTAAAAAAGTGGCAATTTAAAATTTGTGGGAAAAATCCAGTGGATATTGAAGTTCCAAGCCAAATTACTAGACTCATACAGTCATATCTCACCTTACAAAAGACTCAACAAACAAATAATCTAGGTTACGAAACCATTTCATGTAAAATTTTTGTAACTGAAAATGAAAAAAATTTTGTTATGAAACAAAAATCTCAAAAATTTAAATAATTCCCACTCGT
>JACJUY010014758.1:0-16960 GCA_014220935.1 Platorchestia sp. MABIK | reverse complement strand
CCGACTACCACACGACAGTGCTTCCCCTCACAGGAAGTTCTGCCGTCCGCCGTTAGCAACGGCCGCCCTGGTCGGAGGCGTTGGCCCACCACCACCCACGGACAAACCACCGTCCGCTCGCTCCCGGAGTCTACCAGACACCAAGAACAATGCCCATTCAAAATGGCACGAACGACTTCCAAACGACTCCTAGTCGTAACACCAGTCGCTCCAAGCGATCCTAGATCGCCCCACCTCAGCGACACGCTTGTGTCGCTCAAGGTCCTTCTCTCCGGAGGGGCGCCGTGACCTCCCTCGGAGAGAGGAGACCTCCGGTAAGCACGGCTTACGCGGTTTCCATTGAGGAGGACGCGTCGCCCTGACTGGCGTCCTCCGCAGAGAAACCCGACCCACCAACCGTGGGCCCAGCTACCATCCATGACGGAGCTACCGTGGGACAGTCACAGGCAAAATGCTCGATCTCTACGCACGCAAAGCATGCGGACTTCCTTTTGGCGGGAGCCTTCGCGGCCCCCCTGCCAGCAGGCGCCGCAGTGCCTTGCTTCTGCGGGCACACTCTCACGCGGTGCGCACCGCCACAGCGGTACCTGATACACTGGGCAAAAATCGCGGTGATAACCGCCAGCATGCCTCTCAAAGTGCCTCCCATCCCTGCACACCAGCCAGTTGCCAGAGTGGCCACCGAGCTTTGCTGCGATCCGACCATGTCGGAAACAGACGGGCGTCACTGCGATGAGCAGTACACTTTTGATCGTTGACGGGAGAGGTGCGCAGCTATCTCTTGCTCCGCAGTTGAGTGGACAAAATTCAAACGCTGAATTTTATTTACGCATTCCAAAAATATGACTGCTAGTAGAATGTGAAAAGCAGCTCTTACAGAAAGCTAAAGCACAGCGCAATGGCCGCTTTGGTATTATCCTGCGCTCTCTGCGGCTAGTCGCAGTCGCGCATCTACCCGTACAATACGCAGTGGCAGACTGACGCCTTGCAATGCATTCCGCGGTGCTTCATCTTGCGTGCTGAGTGTATCATGTCGCCAGTGCTCACTTCAACTGGCGGCCTGATCCACTGCCGCAATTTCTCGAGTCATGAACGCCAGTGTATCAGGGCCTGTAGCAAGCACCCTTGCAACCACTGCCCTGCTTCCCAGAAGCAGCAAGGTCTGCCCCAAGCTTGGCCCCCTGGACTCGCCCAGCCACAGCCCTCTGTGCGGCCATTCTATCCCGCACTCTCGACACCACAGCGTCGAACGGCGCAGTATACGCGTCCTCACGCGCAACTGCCCAAGTGTACAGAGTAGTGGTGAGACCTTCGTAAAATTTGAGCCTAAAGATCAAATCTCCCTTGGTCAACCCCACTCTCCCACCCAGACGCGCCAAGTCATCCAGGTATACGTCCACAGACTCGCCAGCACCAAGCCGACGGTCGGTGTACCGCCTATAAGCTTCTTGCAAAGGCAACGCGAATTGCGCAGCTAGCGTAGACCTAACTACCTGCCATTGAGCAGCGTCACCGACAGTCATGCAGCGAAACACCCGCGCGGCATTGCCGTCAAGCATAAACCCAATGACGTCGGTCGGCGCCACGCGCTCCAGCTGGCAGAGCCTCTCCAGATTCTCCAGCCACTCTAGCGCATCGATCGATCCATCGCCGGTCAACTTAGGCAACTGCCTAGCTAATTTAAGGCCCTGATACACTGGCGTTCATGACTCGAGAAATTGCGGCAGTGGATCCGGCCGCCAGTTGAAGTAAGAACTGGTGACATGATACACTCGGCACGCAAGAGGAATCGCCGCGGAATGCATTCCAAGGCGTCAGTCTGTCGCTGCATGTCGTACGGGTAGGTGCGTGATTGCGACCAGCCGGATAGTGCGCAAGATAGAAATGAAGCGTCCATTGCGCTGTGCTTTAGCCTTCTGTAAGAGCTGCTTTTCACATTCTACAATCCGCCGTATTTTTGAAGCGCGTCAGTAAAATTTAGCGTTTGAGTTTTGTTCACTCAACTGCGGAGCAAGACACAGTTGCGCACCTCTCTCGTCAGCGACCAAAACTGTACTGCTCTCATCGCAGTGACGCCCGTCTGTTCCCGACATGGTCGGATCGCAGCAAAGCTCGGTGGCCACTCTGCCAACTGGCTGGTGTGCAGGGATGGGAGGCACTTTGAGACGCATGCTGACGGTTATCACTGCGATTTTTGCCTAGAGTATCAGGGCCTTAACCGATCTAGGATCGGACCGTGCGCCTGAGTCAGGATGTTGGCCAATATGCTCACATCCACGAACACTCCCGGCGTGCTCCCCGCCGGCGGCACTGGCGATCCCAGATCGCCAGTCCCGGCTGCCGCAGCCACCTCAGCCGCCTTAGCTGCCTCAGCCGACGCGGCCTTCCCAGCCGCCGCCATCTTGCTAGCAACAAAGATGACTACCACCGCTAAAGGCCTAGATAGCTTGAAGGCTTTAGCCGGAAAAATAAAGTCACGAGAGCTACGGTAGCACCCCTGCCAGCACTCGGACTCACCTTCCACAACAATCGTCCGCCGCCTGGAGCCGGCCGGGCTGCCGGGTACGACTGCTCAGAGGGTAACCGTCACCCCTCCCGGAGCAAGATGATCACTCCTTCCAGTTGCTGGGTGCTCTCACCCAGCACACCTTTCCTGCTGCAATGACTCTAGTTTCTCCGCAGAAACTAAGCCAACTCCGTCACTGAGTCACGATACGCAACGCAAAAAACCAAGTACGTAGTTACGTCCTTTCTCTACGACTCTGAACAACACACTGTCGCCGGCGGCCCGCAGCCGCGCGGCAGCGGCAGCAAGATTGCCGTCTCCTGGAAGCAGAGCGCACACCGTTACTGCGCCCTCTGGCGGCGGCAAACACCACAACACCACACTTACAAAGGTCGAAATTGATTTTTTTAGGTTAGTAACAAAAGTTACACACAAGTAATAACCTATTCTTGGAAGGAGAAAAGTCTTCTAGCACATGAGGCCCTGCCAGCATCGGAAGAGCTGTAGTCACAGTATGAGGTCGATTCCCAGCAGTTAGATCATGTCCTCCAAAGCCTTCAACCCCTTAAAACTTCTCTCACCGAGCTCGTAACCCCCCGTATCCGTGCTTCCCGTCTTGTGACCGTTTAGAGCATGGGAAATCCTGAAATTTTTCGCATCAAGAAACTAAAGAAATTTATTTGATTTGATTAATTTTGGTAATGTCTAATCTCTCAGGGATGTTTTTTGTTCACTTCCTACGCGGCCGAGACGGTAAATGTGCGAGAAAAAATGATTGTGTTTCATACCTCCGTTCCCGACCGACACCGTTATTTTAAAGTGAGCTACGTATTTCATTACGAATAACGAGTGGACGAGAAGTTGAAAAACATTCACAATCACCTGTGAAAATAGGATAAAAAGTACAACTTATCTCAAATTGTTTTTCAAATATGTTCTAACTCAAAGCGCTAGTCATCCTACAGACGATATATTTCTGCCGATCCCACAAAAATACTGCAGCAAAAGGAAGCCCATCCGAACGAAGGAAAAGACTGAAGATGTAACTGCACATTGCGATGTATACGCTCCCCTATATAATCAATTAGACAAAAATGTAATAAATGTGCTATCTCTCAATATCTCATATCACATTTTGCGCCTGATCTCATTCTGTTGAAAAATTAAAGCATTCTTTAAACAGGAAGAAGCTGTCGGTGAACTAAAAAATAATCACGACTTGTGTCGGAGACTGTGACCAGGTAGTACAAAATGTGAAACTACATAGAACAAATTTCGAGAAACAGACATCTTAAACTCAGAGCATCTCTAAGCGTAACCAACCTTCATTATGAAGACATCATTGTTCACGGCCGACCCCCGCTCTCCCTGTTCCTCGCCTCCTTCCTCCAGCATTAAAGGGCAACCGTATCTTCTCTCAGCTGTAAGCTTAATTATCTCGATGAACGGCTTGATTTCACCTCACGTTTCGTAAAATACTGACAGAGCGAGGTAAAAATTAGCGAATCAGTATCACCGATATATATACGAAAGCCCCTTCGTTCGCAGAATCCAGTTATAGCTTTGCACAAATAATACACAATGCATCCCTACGGGACTCACTTCGCAGCTCGAAAAGTGGCATTATCCGAACAAACGTTGCCCTTCACGATATCCCGAAAAAATGGTTCTCTCAAAGGCAAAAATACGGCCTTACCAAGCACAATGCCTGCAAGTAGGAGACCTACACCCTCACACCAACTAGATCCTAGTGCTCAAATTACAGGAGACTCGCAAACCGCCGCCAGTACACCCATCAGAGGATGTACGTGTGTCACCTTTCGAAGCCACGTCAGTGAAGACTATACAACCAATATCGCCCGATGAGGGAAAACATATCTGCCAAACCTCCAGCGAGCATTTGAAGGCTCCAAGCAGTCAAATCTCAGCCGCAGCACCACAACCACCTGCTTCGCCTTCTCAATTAGCAAATCAGCGCGTCAGCTCCCCAGCTCTGCGTCACCAGTAACGCTCCGAATTACCTCACCAACAACCCTCAACAACGTCCATCAGCGACGGGGACACCAACGCCATCCTCGTCAGTGGTACAGGACAGAATAATTGTTATTATTTATAAGGAATCCTGTCCAGGCATTTCAAGCGTGGTAGACTCTTCTCATTCTCCAGATGATTTGTTCGATAATATTCGCGCATAAACGGATACTGGCAGTAAAATACCCCAGAGCATAAGCTGCGAGAACACAGAAAATTTTTCAGTACTGAGCAATACAAACAAATCCTATTACTTCTTTAAATGGGTACTTCGCCAGCTTCAAATAACAAGCTCTCAAAAACTTCATGAAATTATTCACAATCTGTCTCTAACAGCAGCATTTGTCAATAAATCCCTAAGACAAAGTGAGCCTCCAAGGCTGTAGTCGATTTTCTTTACAGTATCAAACATTCAGATCTTTAACATTTTACTTTAAATTCACTTACAAGTTCTCAAGACCTCGCCCCTGTGGTACCTGCCAGTTTTCTTCTGAAGTCGACTCCAATTGTCGAGAACCTTATGATTCTTTGCTGCTCGGTGACAACATCTTAAGCACAATCTAAGGAAGGAAATCGATCGATCGTATTGGATCAAAACTGTTCCCTCTATTTGTGACCTTCTCCATACTATGAATCACATGCCTAGATTTAATGATTTTATACAAAGTTTTAATGGTCTCTGCCACTCGCTTTCAGACCTAGCTCGTATCAAAAAACTCATTGTGAGGAAACACGCACTTTCTCGTATTTACATTGCTAATGCTTGCAGTGCGCAAGAATTCAGCAAAGCGATGAATATTTGCAAAAACCTGGGTTTAAACTTTATTCAATTTCAAACCTACCCAGAAAATAATAACGCTGACGCACTCAATAACTTCCAATGGCCTCGCACCCAGGAAGAAAACTTTTTTTTTTGACAACTCGCAAAGAAATCAACATTGCGAATCACCGTACCACTTTGTCCTCATTTAAACAACTTGCCAAGCAATACGTGGAATTGTAGATCAGTCCAGTGAATCGAAAACTTCACGAAATGAAACAAATATTCTCCCTTTAAACTCTACAAAAGAAAATACGCCTATGCACGTCAATGCAAATGGCACACTAAACCCTCCAAAATTGAAAGCAGAGGTAAATTGAAAGCAGAGGTGATTTCAAAATTAAAATCAGAGGTGAGTCATCAAGCAGAGCTTTGAGTAACCCACATCCCCACAGCGTGAGGAACGTGAATGAACCTGAGCTTTTCCCTAGCTTGATCTCAGACCACTATAACGTAAGTACGAATAATAAATTTGCGCTATTTGCAACAGACGCGAATAGTGACTGTGACATGCTCTCCTTTTCAATCAATCCTCAACTTTCCAGCACGTACGTAGGAAGAGGGGAAAGTCAAGCGAAAAACGGTATTCAAAGCCATTCCAAAGAAAATCAAATTACTCGGAAAAATTTACTGCTCATCAAGCCTCTTTCCGGAAATCAAAATCCTTACACAGTCACGTTGAGAGTCACTGCAATGGAAAACGAACCCTGAAAAATCTCCTGCCTTAGCAAGGCCCTCGACATACGATCAAACCAATACTGATTCCGAAAAATCAGCAGTGAACCAAATTTACACACGTGTTGCAGACACAATGGATGACTTGAAACAATCGCTCAAAATGGAGCCTGCTTACACTTTAGGTGATGGACACTGTGTTGTGTCGTTTTCAGCACAACATGAGGTTTATTCAGCTGTAGCTGGAACTACAGTTTCTGAAGCCTTAAACTTCTAAGGAGGAGGAGAAGTAAACGCACAGCAACGTTCCTAATCTTGTACTGCCTGGGTCGGTGACAGATCATCCTTAAAAATAGTTGTGCCCGGAAGTCAAACAAAGACCCTCCGGTGCTCGTAAAGGTTGTAAAGGCAAGACACCATAAAGGACTTCCGTCTGTCAGGTCCGGCCGTTTATGACTCTTCCGGCTCCGAGACATGCGAAACCCAGCGGGACAAAGACATCCGGCGGTGCTTACTTTACAAGGCGCATCCTGAGATACAACACACTGTCTCCTCCACGCAGTAACGACACAGCTTGCAACACAACAAACCTCGCAATGGAATAATATATCTCTGAAAAAAGCCATCAAAACTGAGAGCTCCAGAAACAAAGACCAGTATGCAAAATTCGTTGACGAGAACAGTGACAGTTTCGAATTTCTTATCGATAAATGCATCGATAGAAAAGTCTTCGATCACGCATTTGGGGACCTCATACCTCAAATACTTTCTAATGTGACTAGAACATCAATTCACAAATTTGAACAAGACAATGAAATTTGGAAGACAACAATCTCCCCTACATCAAGTGCTGTGATAAATTGTCCTCCGGTAAGCATACACCAGACACAGGACCACTATAGCGCTCTCGTAAAAATGCGTGATGAAAATCGTGCTGCTCCCGCTCCCATTTTGTGACTAAATAACATTGATCAAATTGAATTTTCTCCTAAAACTGAAATCACAACCAGTGAACGCGGCAATAATGACCTAGAGGCTAATGCCTAATGCTCTACTAGACCTAGCAAATGCAAAAACTCAAATAAAGATCTGCTTATGGAGATAAATGATATCAAAATATTGCACATAAATGCTCGAAGTCTCAATGAATGACACAAGGGTAATGTTGATCATTGGCGATATCGACATTTTATTCCTACCTGAAACATGGTTCGATTCACGAGTCGAAAGTTCATATTTCAGCATTACCGGCTACACATTGTACCGTTATGACGGAGTCAAGAGTGACAAAGGTAGCGGTTCATGCATTTTCATCAAAGATGTTTACTCGACATCCTTATTTCCGTTAAAAGAAAAGTGTGAAGACATAGAAATGGTTTAGCTCAATGTTCAAGTAAACAAACACAAGTCTTTCATTATCGACAGTCTGGACAGACATCAGTCAGCATCTCTACGTTTAACATTAAATTTCATTGAAAATTCGCTCAAATTAATCTCTGCAGCCAAAAAGTTTTTCTTTGTTTTCGGAGATTTTAGCGTAGATAGGACTAATAAGAACAATCAGCTGAACAGGATGCTGCACAGACTTAATCTTTCATAAATGGTTCAAGAACCAACGCGCATTACTAACAATTCCAAAACTCTTCTTAACCTAACAATTACAAACAATCCCCAAGCAAGAACTCATCGCAGAGATCTTACCGTCCTTTTCTGATCACCATTTGGTAGAATGTCTAACCAATCTTGCAAAAGAGAAACAAAAATGAGAACGCATTAAAAACCACAACTCCCCTGAAATATTGCAAGAAAAGCTATTCGACAGATGGAATGAATTTCAAGGCATGGAAAACACCGATGATGTCAGTCTACAAGTTTCGCTTTTCAATGAAATTTCGTATCAGCCCTTAGCGAATGCGCACCTTTCACTACGAAGAAAGTTAAGCCTAGAATTTCTAAATGGATGACAGACGAGATAAAAGAGTTAAGCATAGCTGAAAGAAATCTGTAGCGTGGGTACAAACTGAACAAACCATACAGTACGCTTAGAAAGCTATATAAAGATCATGAGAAGATCCTACGAAGAAAAGTTAGAGAAGTAAAACGAGACTACTTCCACAAAGAATTGTTGGCAGCAAAACAAAGCCAAAGAAGAACTTGGGAAATCATAAGAGAAGTTGCTCAGGATAAAAAATCGGATTGCAAAAGCACTGTTGACAACCCCTCAAAAACAGGGAATGACTTCAACACTTTCTTGCCAAAAGTTGGCGAAGATGTTTTCAATGAAGTGTCTAGGAGAGTTTCAGACACATCTACAAGTGCAAATCTGAGCGATGTTTCATCACCAAATACTAGAACTAAATGGAGACCAAAGCCGGTTGGCGTAATAGAGATACGAAAAATTTTACCCCCACTAAAAAATACTAAAGCGACTGGACATGTTGGCATTAGCCTCTAATAAATAAAAGACAGCTTCCCTGTCACAGCATCCCTGATTGGTTTGATAATAAATACATCTACAGCCACAACAAGTTTCCCGATCAATGGAAACTATCCATTATTAAGCTATTACATAAATATGGTGATATCGATGTAGCGTCAAACTACAGACCAATCAGTCTGCTGCCTGTTATGTCCAGAATATTAGAAAAAGTAAAAACAAACCAGCTCTCGTCTTACATAGGCGAGTCACATCTACTTCACCGCAATCAATGTGACTTCACCGAGCGACCCCAGATCACTCCGCTTTCGCGATACACTTGCGTCGTTCTCTCCGAAGGAGCACCGTCACCTCCCTCAGAGAGAGAGGACTCCCAGTAGTAAGCCCGGTTCCCAACCAACCAACCGTTTTCCCATCTACCGTCCCAGAGAAGCTGCCTCTGGACAGTCACGGGCAAAATGTCCGGACTGCCGGAAATGTATACTGTCCGGAAATGTCTGCCAAGGGCTTGGCCCTCTAGCCTCGCCCGTCAACAGTCCTCTGTGCGGACATACGGTCACGGTCAATGTTTTGATACTACCGCATTGAACGGCGCAGTATACACGTCCTCATGCGCAATTGCCCAATCGTACAGAGAGGTAGAGCAATTCTCGTAAAACTTGATCCTAAAAGCCAAATCCCCCGAGGACAGCCATACCCTCCCACCTAGACGCTCAAAGCAGTCCAGGTAAGCGTCCAACCACTCACCAGCTCCAAGTTGACGCTCGGTGAACCGCCTCCAGGCCTCCTGCCTAGACAACTCATATTCAACAATCAGAGTAGCCTTCACTGCCTCTTACTGAGCAGCATCACCGACAGTTATACGATGATACACGCGAGCGACATTGCTGTCTAGCATAAAGCTGATGACGCCGGCCGGCGCCACACGCTTCGGTGCGCAGAACCTCTCCAGGTTTTTCAGCTACTCAGGCACATCGACCGACCCATCACCGGTGACCTTAGGCAATTGCCTAGTCAACCGATCCAGAATCGGAACACGCGCCTGAGTTAGGATGTTGGCCAACATCCACGAGCAAGCCCGGCTGCACCCACGTCAAGTATGCACATTTTCATGTACGTGTGTTGCAGCGTCCGTGTGCGTGAAGGATGCATGTTGTCCACTGGTCCAGAGTTTATCTCATTGCCAGAAGTCGCTGTATCGTCTATAATGCGTTACGAGGTGTCGCAATGCAGCTAGATTATGCACTTACCTGCATCGTACATCGTACAGGTCGCTTGCTTACTTCTACTCATTCTAGTATAAAACAACATTGTAGTTTTGGTTCCTGTGAACAGAATATTGACATTAGCAAATTCAAAATATTAGATACTTGTACTGCCAACTTAGACTTACGTATTTTAGTCATTATTCATTCACAAACTCAAACCTTCTCTCAATGAAATGCAGAATGCATACCCTCTGAAAATAATCAACTGATAAATTATTATTATTAAACATATTTTTTTTCGTGCTTATATTCTGCGCTTCTGTAATTTGGGGTGTACTGACTTGTCTATTATTTTATTTGCAGACTTTTTGTTGAGAATGAGCCAAGAAACGTTCAAAGTAAATGCTTTTAAAGTACTTCTTCTCCATTTCTTTCATTATAAATAATGAAATAATGAATCACATTTTCAAATATATATTATTACCTGCAATTGTCTTTAGTTTATAACATGCTTTTTATTACTCACTTGGGAAGTTTTGAAAATGACATTAAATATCGTCTAATATATTATAGTTGTCACGTAAAGACAGAAAAAATGAACAAACTTTGTAGTATTAAGTAGTGTGGTGACAAGTATAAATATTCATTTAAAAACTGTCTCATTATCGCCAGCGCAACTGAAAATAATTCCGCATTGATGAAGCATTATCCTTGCATGCCATATATGATAGGGGAAGTTGTGTGTACAAAGGCTGTACAAAATTTCCTGACTCAAACGAAAAAGGTGCAATATTTGTGATGAAATCCATAGCATATATTACTTGGTGTGTAAGCGTTAAGCTTCCTTTGTCCCCAATGTGAGCATAGAGATTTTTTAATTTTGCACTCTACGACCAAAATTATATTAACGAAACTGAAGTGACAATTAATTATACTTATTTGAGCACATTAAATTTTTAAGTCAAATTTTCTAAGTAAAGTAATCGAATTCAGTTGGCGTAAAAATGCAAAGAAAAGCAACTTAAAAACGCTTCAGCACTAAAATATTTTGTATTCAATTGATATAGCACTTGGTAATTTCTCGAATTAACTACCAATTTATAATAGAAACTAAATGAGATTTGTATTGTTAACAATACATTGTGACATACGAACAATACATTATGACATGCGGTAGTATCGCAGTAACTGCGCTGTTATTTGGTTTAACTCATTGTATAATGTGTGTCGTTTAAAGCGGCTGTGACTTTTAAGTGCAAAATGAAACATAATGTATTTTGTTTTATTATTAAATGATACTTATATGGCAGAGCTGTAGAGTAATAAATGTTCGCACTAGAGTTAAGTCACACAGCGACGTGTGACACTGTTGAAGTGTGCATGGTAGTAACTCATTTTATAATGTTTGTCGTTTAAAACCGCAGTGACTTTTAAGTGTAAATGAAACATAATGTATTTTATTTTATTGTTAAATGATACTTATATGGCAGAGCTATAGAATAATAAATGTTCGCACTAGAGTTATGTCACACAGCGACATTTGGCAGCTGTTGAAATGCGCATGGTAGTGATTTTGGGTGGTGGTGACGAGCCGTACACGTACACGGACTAGCACACGCACACTCAGAATGTGCGAACTTGACGTGGGTGCAGCCCGGCTTGCTCTCAGTCGACGGCACTGACGATCTCAGATCGTCAGTCCCAACCGTCGCAGCCTTCTCAGCCGCCGCAGCCTTCCAAGCCGCCGACATCTTGCCAGCGCAGCCGGCAACTATGATGCTACCACAGGCCAAAGCTAAACTGCTTAGATGGCTTGCGACGCACAAACAACATAATTCCGTGTGCGAGAACGTAGCCCAGCTACATCGCACACGCGCTTACCGTCAAATGAAGCCTCGTACAACCCAGCTGCACCGTGCTGGCAAGCACTGTACTTTTCAGTATCGTAGCCCCGTTGCTACGTGGTCTCCTCCACCCCTACAACCACTGCTACCTTGCCTCACACAAACCCAATTCACGGAACACTTTCCGCACAAAGCTCCGGCCGTTACACAGCCACACAGATTTACTCTGTCGCAGTCCAACTGCCAATAAACACCGAGGACAATGTACCGATAGTGCAAGCAGATGAACCTCACACGAGCGCGGGCCGCTCGTATAGAGCAGGGCTGCCAGTCAACTTTTTCCAAAATCCCCAGACCGACCCCTTAAATTTCCCCAAATCGTAAAAAAATTCCCCAGATTTTGCTAAAAGTAATAAATATGAAATTTATGTTTATCTTCAATACATTTTTAGGTTCATTCTTCATTTTCGTCATTAATGTTAGCATGAAAGCCAAGATACTTTGATTCTTTCAATCGTTTCAATCGGTGTTGGTATCTTTGATAGGCGGCTCCACTTAATTCGTGGTCAGTTCCTCAACTTTTTACTGCATCCCACGTAGCACACTTTGCATTATTTCTTGCTAATCATTGCTTAGCAAAGAAGCGGTCTTTGGCAGTTTCTGATTTTAAGGAGTTGTTAATCTAATTTTTTATACAGTCAAGTTGGGGAAATATTTTTTCAACAGATGCAGACGAAAGCGTAAGCAAGTGAGACATGTCATATAATATGAAAGAATACCAAATTTAGGGTCGCCCAAGCCATCTTTCAATTCACCTAATGATTTTCAATACCGGGGAATTGTGCATTCCTTACCGGTAGGTCAGCTGCAGTTAGGTGAAAACTTCTCCACTCGTCGTCTATCTTATTTAGCTGAGCTTCATCAACAAGCGAGGGGATGTGCCACTTGGTCATCCTCGTTAGGCGCTTTGTGTTTGAAAAATTGTGCGCTGTCAACTCTCGATTTGATAAGTTCATAAGTTTTGTTACGTTTTTCGGATTCCTTGTATTTCTGTAAGGAAGACTTGTTCGCACATTCGAACATGATATTGCAACATTTACAACCGACACTGTTTCCATCTTTATCTTACTGTAGGCAGTCTTTGAATTCGGAAAATGTTTGACTGTACCACTTTTTTAGGTGGTTTCGTGGTTTTTAACTACAAGCTGATAATGTAATAAGGACAAAGCAACACCGCTACCGGTAGCGCAAGTACCACAGTTAGCACCTCAGCAGTAATAAATGAGTGACTGAGCCAGGCGCGCCACTGCGCGCTTCATTCGGATCCCGTACAAACGTGTATTATTTAACCATGATGCATTCACAAAGCTGACTTAGGCCCCTTGTACTGATAATTTGATTAATTTTTAGATCGAATTGTAGTAATTTCAATTAGTACTCAACCTTTATGCTAGAAGCAAATATTAATTTAAGCAATTTAAGTTTTTACACGCAGCATACTGTATAAACACCCCAAATTCCCTAAATTCTTAGCCTTTTTGTTTCGAATTCCCCAAATCCCTAAGCAATGTCCGAATTCCCAAGATCTGGGGAAAATTCCCAAGGTGTGGCAGCCCTGGTATAGACTGACGTTGCTGACGGCCGGAGTACCGACCGCCTCCGGACAGCCGGCGTGCACACCTTCGAAGCGCCCTCTCGCGGGAGCAAACACCACTCTAATATGGGAACGGTAATTAGACAGTCGGTGTTGAAATAGTTTTATAAGTTAAAATAAAAAAAAATGATCACGTTCAAAAAACTTTTTTAGCAATGAAAGCGGGTCACCGTATGGTCAGACATACGAGGGACTTCATAATCTGTAGTGTCGTACCATGCAACATAAAGTCCATTTCGTTCATGTTTGACTGGTTGATGTTTCGCAGTTGACAGTTGAGGGCTGATACTCATGTTTGACAGTTGTGTTTGGGATAGTTGAAGATGCTTCCCAACTTTTGAATAGTAATGCAAATGAAAATACGAAAAAATTTCCCTCACTTCTTATCACTTCGTGAATGTAAATTTGTAAAAAAAGTACCTAAATGTAGAAACAAATAGCCCATAAGTTAGCGATTCTTTGAAACATCAACGGAAAAAGAATCAGAACACCAGCAGATTTTCGAAGACCAAAAAAGAAAATAAATAGTCTCCTGGCTAGATCGCTTAGAGAAAAATGGTGAGCGTAAAGAAACAGAAAATAGGAAGTGCACTCACTTCCGTGGAAGTACCGCACTCACATGCGGACGAAAACTGCAAAGAAACAGTCCGTGAACTGCTGAAGGACAAAATCAACATCGAACTCAGTGGTACTGGCATCGCGGCAGCAAACAGAATGAGGGAAAAACCTGCGACTGGAAACGAGGATCGAAGAAACATTGCTTTCGAACTCATGCATTATAACAAGAAACGCGAAATTTTGACTGCCTGTCGTGGGAAAAAAACAAAGTTCTACCTCATACTTTCACGAGCTAACATTATGTACACTTTGGGAGTAGCCAGAAGAAAATTCTCGGAGAAAATTAAAATCCCGAAAACTCTGGACGGTAACATCAGTGTCTACGCATCTATCCCTGGGAAACCAAATTCAAGACGTCATCAGATCAATTCACCTGAAGAGCTCGACCAATATCTGATGCAGCAATTGGAAATGTCTTCGAAACAGGTTTTGGGAGATTGGTGATTAGTGATTACTGTTCTTACTGACTGTTAGCCAAATTTCATATCACTTATACCACCATAGAAATGATTCAGAACTGCCAGAATCACCCCTCCGTATTTCCCAAGACAATTGCGTCAGATATCTTTTAATTTTCACCTTGTTCGCTTTCCCACCTTATTTTGATGTAATTTTACCGGTCAGGTTAATATTTGCGTATAACCTTTCCTCTAACCTTCAAAGATTAATTTCTACCATCATACGATTAGATATATCACTGTCACCTAAATCAGATATCATGTCACTTTTATAACATGTAACTGTCACTGATTAGATATGTCACTGTCGCTTAAATTTTATAACTTACTACCTGATGTATGTGAACTTTGGAACAACGCCTTCAGCAATTTGTACTTTCCAATTTTGTGATTGTTGAACTCCAATATGCTTCGCTCATGGACTGTGTCTGTGTGTGTGTGTACTTCTCACGAAAGCCCAACAGATTTTTTTATTTTCTCTCTTACTTCTTAAGCTAATTTTAAGTAGGAATATCTTTATTTATACCTTGACTTTTTATTTCATTTTTTCTAAGTTGTATATTACCTATTGCTTACATATTTTAAAAGACTGATCATGCTGATGTATTTGATGAAATTGACTCAGATCTCAATCATTTGAACAGACCATATCCAAACCTAAACGAAACTGAAAACTGCGAATATACTAATATATCAAAATTCAACGGAACTTTGCGAATAACTCGCAATGATATTTCGCTCCTGTGTTGGAACTGTAGGTCACTCTATCCAAAATTGGAAGAGATACTATGTACTAGAACTGAAGTATACCTTCGACCTGATTAGCTTCACCAAAAGCTGGTAAGATGACTCAACTAAAGACATGGTTCGAATGAAAAATTATCAAAGTTACCACTCTCTATGCAATTATAAGCGCGGCGGAGGCATCAGTACGTACAAATCAAAGTACATAGACTTGACACTCCTAGCAAGTGCAACTACGAATCGGGATCATATAGTCACTATTCGTTGAACTGACTAGAAATGGTAAACGGATTATGGAACAGTGTATAGGCCTCTTACAGCTTGTCCTGTATCCATCCTGAATGAGCTCAAACGTATTATGTCGCAGTTTAACAGGTCCTTATTCAATGACATAATAATCTGCGGTGACTTCAATTATGATCTACTGAAATATGAAAGCTGTGAATCAATCTCAAATTTTCTAAATGTTTTTCAGTCTAAATCTTTCCTTCTGATCATCACAAAGCCTACACGGATACCCTCAGAATCTGCTACGCTGCTCGACAATATCTTTATGACAGATCCAACTCATTTTCTTTCTGGAATAATTACTTCTGACTTATCAGATCATTTTCCAGTTTTAATTATTAAGAAAAATGCCTATGTCACTTGCACCAAGCCGCGGGCTGAAACTTACTCATATCGTAAAGTAAACGAATCAAATTTGGAAGAAATGCGCATCGTTCTAGAAGAACTAATGCCAACATTGCACATCTCTCGACCAAGCCATAATGCAACGAACATTGATGAAGCAGTACTAAACTTGACTGAAACTATAATGACCGCATACAATCACTGTTGCCCAATTGTAACTCGTACAGTTACACCAAAAATGAAAAAGCCCTGGATTACTGGAGACATCGTGATAAATCGTGAAGCGTCAAGCGTACCTACCCCTCCTTTGCGAAGGGCGAATATCTAGAGAAACATATAACAGATTCAGAAACTATGTGACTGTTGTGTCGTTTCTTTCTACACAACATGATGTATTTTAGCTGTAGCAGCAAACTACAGTAACTGTAGCTTAATGGCTACCAGAGTAGGAGAATGATACGCTCAGCAAGGCACTTATTCATATACTAGCTCCGTCGCTTACAGCTTCCTCTATATAATAGTCTTACCCGGAAGTCAGGCAAGCGCAAGCAACAAAGATCTTCCGGCGGTCGGGTCGTTTCCGCCCACGGATCATGACCGAGACATACGAACCCTAGCCAGACAAAGACATCCGGTGGCGTTCACTTTATAAGGCACATCCTGAGATATAACATTTTCCCTCCCTTTAGATGAATATATGACATAAGGAAGGCAGAACTCAACAACCCATTCGCATTACAGGTTTAGTTATTCTACATGATCTACGCGGTTCATTTTGTACAGGTGAACTGCTAACAGGCTGCAAAGTAGGAGGCTCAGCCGCCTTGCTACTGAAGGATCCCAACTTACTATAAGAATGAAGCAGCTGATTTGAATGTCTCTTCCAGATTACATTTAATGCTAAGATTTGAACCTGAAAGATATTAACAGCAACTTTACCAACAATAATTCCCTTCAGCCATTTGGGACCATTTCTTAAATTCAGAGCTAGAACATGATCACCGACATCAAATTGAGTTACATACATAGGCTTAGACCTGGACACAGAATATTTAGGATTAACTCTATCTCTGGAAGTAACAAATTTACGATTGTTCAGCGCAACAGAGGGAGCAATTTTTGTGACACTATGCGGAATGCAATGTGATTGAAATAACGCTTTTGCAAGACGTGATTTGAACGATTCGGAAGAAGAGAGTTTTTTCAACAGGTCTTTAATGACTCTTACCCCCCTCTCAGCTTGACCATTGCTTGCTGGAGAGTTGGGCGGAGGTGTGAGGTGCTCAATGCCGTTGGAAATTAGAAAATCTTTGAAGTCTTGAGATGAAAAGT
>JACJUY010014757.1:2605-16964 GCA_014220935.1 Platorchestia sp. MABIK | reverse complement strand
GAGTTGAAAAAACGTGCGGTGAATCGGACACAACGACTGATAATTTCAACAGCTCTTTGCCAACTTATATCAGTGAAGATGATGGAAATGTGAAGTGAGTGACATTTGTATTGAAAATATGTACACTTTGATTGGGTGAGCAGTTGAAAAAAAAAAATTTGAAAGAAATTTTTAATATGAGAGTGCATCTCACATTAGTTTAGCAATGCACATTGATGGCATACTTCTCTACAATTTAAAAAATACACAGCAGATGCAATCGTTGTGTCTGCTATTGAACATCGAGTCAAAAAAAATTTGTGGAGGCAATTATTGTTCTAATGAAGTCTCCAAGAAAGGAATATCTAGACCTGATTTTTGGCAAAAAAATTCTAGAAAAATCTGGAAAACTTGTCTAGTCAGTAGGAATGCAAGACATGAAGAAATTTACAGCCGTTCAGTTTACTAATGAAAGAACAAGTGCTGTTGTGTCCTGTTCTTGTCAAAAACCACATGAACAACAAAAAGAGCAACAACGAAAGACCTCTAAGGTATAGCAATTCCTGTGCACCGTGCTCACAACCACATGTAAGGAATCTATTTAGTCTATGTCTACGCTGCCTTTTATTTTATATTTCTTTCAGCTTGTGTTGCATAAAATAGTGGTTTGCCAATTACAAGATGAAAGTCGAAATCCAGCATAATGCCAAATTTTTTTGCTAAGTGCTTTGAATTTTTGTGCAACACATTCTTTTCAGATATCACTCTGAAATCACAAATATGTGTAAAATGCATCCGAGATTGTGTGTTTTAGATATTTGTATGTACATTTAAATAGTCCCAACCTAGTGTTGAAGTTCTTTGACAAAGTGGGGGCACCTTGTAGAAATAAACAAGTGGCAAATAGAAAATATTTTGTAGATGTTGAGGATAACCCACTGATCGATTTTCTAATTTTTGATTGTAGTATTATGGTAATGAGATAAAAATTAAAATTACTTTTCTTTTATACACTCTTCGTTACAAATGAGCATTCAACGAGTTATGGCTGTAACGTAACTGAATAATTTCACTCAACCGGTAAATTTTCAGAAAACACACTACTCGATTTTTAAATTTTTGTTGTTTATATAATGTTAATTGTTACAAAATAAACTTTTTGTCATCTATGCACTTTCCGTTGTAAATGAATATTTAACGAGTTATAGATGTAGCGTCACTTAACTTAACTAATCTAACCCATTCTAACCTAACCCAACCTAACGTAACTTAACCGAACGTCACGTAACTTAACCTGACAGGAAATGAATAGGTAGCACATGAGAAAATTCAATTAATTTATTTCCATGTTTTTTTCAATTTTCTACCGTATAATTTTCTTCATTCCTCTGCAGCAACGCATGAACACTGCAAAAACAAAATGTATGGTATGACTGGGACCTCAACTACATAGTGGGAATTTGATGAGGGTAGAGCGACTTCTTCACAGCTTCCTCAGTGTATCGATTTCACCAGGACAGCAGAATAAAACGTCTCTCAACCAAAGTAAGTTTTATTTCTACTTGAATGATATGCTAATTTAAGCTTCGTTATCCTAATCAATGGTGAACCACAAGAGGAATAATGATAGATCATCCTTTAATTTTCGGGAAGCAATAGAACTACTTATCATACTAATTATGTTTTTGTCGGTATGGATATGCCAAAGTTTATTCCTTCCACTTGGAATGAGTTGCTGTGAAAAAGCACGTGTTGATCCGTTTCCTACGTCGAATGCGGTGAAAAGCGCGTCTTAGGTTGATTCCTAGGTCGAATGCGGTGAAAATCGAAATGAACACACTTAGTGTTTTCGGTTTTATTTCAAACACCAGTCAATGGTTTGTCTCTCAGCTGGATGACGATATATATCGCTAGTTTGCTTGTGTCATGTTGCAAACAGTCTGAAAAATTGTTAATAAAAATTGAATTTTTCTGACTCATTTTGTATTTGTAGAAACAAGGTAGAATAACTGTAGGTGAGAATGCCTGGTTTATGATTGATATTTTTATGATAGAGTTGTAATTTTAGGTTGATGTGAGAGCTTGTAAGTGGGTGGATCAGATGAGTGGATGAATGTAAAAAGTTTGAGTTTGAATGTAGTGAAAGTAATGCACATGTAAAAGTGAAACTGGCTAAGGTTGAGTGATAGCCAGAAACTTTGGTTTGATTGGTTGAAAGGTGGAAGTAAGGATCAAAATAAGCAAATAAATGGAAGGCTAGAGAATGATGTAAAACATTAAAAACAATGTGTGTTGAGCAAATGACTGGTGAGAGAAATGAAGCTCATGCTAGAAATAGAGTAGAAAAGAGTTAACTACATATGTACCATAATTTACAGTGAGGTAAGAAAGTGTGTTACAGAAATTCTTGTAGATGAAGATTAATTTGAAATGGAGTCAGATCATCAGATACAAGTGGTCAACTGGTACTAGGATACGAAGAATTTGGTACAGATGATTAATGTGAAAGAATTAACATTCAGCAATCTGGTAAGAATTCAGTAGCGGGTAAAAATGATGTTGAAGGAATAGCTATAGAAGTTTAAGGAATATGAACAACGAAATATAAAAGTGTTGATTGTTCCAGTGAAAAGCGTGCAAAAGATAAAATGTAGTATCAATTCAACTAGAATAATGTGTTTTGCTTGCCTCCGTTGCGTGTAATTTTTTCTAAAGTTTTTCTGTACGAATTAATTCTGCATTAAATGAGTTCAGCATTAAAGAAGATCAATTCCGATCTCTTGGTCATATTCTGCATTTTTTAATCACGTACGAAGTGCTACCTCTAGCTATTTGCATCGAGCGAAGACGGAGAGTTCACTATGATATTAGTGGATGCATGTATCGCACGTGATGTTATATAGAAGCGTTGTTTTTCCGCTTGTAATTGGTCCGCTGTACATAGTTTTGTATATACTTCACTTAAGTTTGATAAGCAGAACATAACTGTAACATATTTTCAAGTGTGTCGGGATTGAAACCGCTATTGCGTTTGAAATGAGGATACGTATGCTTTTCATAAACACAAACCGCAGGAGACACTAATATTTGTAGCATAACATTTACTCACAGGTAACTTCATCCCAGATTACCCATAGGTACAGACCGACCGGGGCCCCGGCCCGGCCCCGGCCAACCTTGGCGATTTTTGCTGACCCCGGCCCCGGCCCCGGCAAAATAGTGCCCTAAACCGGGGTTTTAACCAGGGTTTTTAGGATTGTACTAGTGTACCCGACTACCCACACGTGTAAAATTCACGTGCTTTTTAATCAAATATGAAACGATTTTTAAAGAGATTTGCAACTTCATTGCAATCCAGAAGCACATGTAGTCACGAAAAAGAAAAAAAAACAGTATCGCTGCTACCATCAAAACCTGATTCAAGATGTCTAGTATACCCCGTGCTCTCAAAATTTCACGTGTTCTCAAATATTTCAAAGGATTAATATCTTTCGCGGCCTAGCTGCGTCTTTATGCCATTCATGGCCATCTAATTACTAAAGAATTATATTCTATCATATAACTGAAGAGGCCATGAGGGGGACAGTCTGACAGACAGAACTGGTACAGAGCGAGCGAGCAAGTAGGCAAGAACAGATTACTGATGTTTATTATACCGAGTGTCCCACAAAAATGCCCCCGACTTTTTAATTGATTATAACTCCGTTTTAACTAAACATATTTGAATTTCTTTTTTTCACAATGTAGTAAATTTTGTTTCCTTTTCGACTAATGTAAGTTTTTTTAATCGTTTAATAACCACTTTACAGGGATCGACTCACTGAAAGAGGTAGAAAAACAAATTGTTTAAAGGAAAAGTTTCAAAACAACCAGGGTGTTCTTCTTTATTTCTCAGTACCTATTATTAAAAAAAAATTACAATGATGTATCCTACATATCACCAAGTATTTAAGCCCTGTGAGAACCGGTTATTTACTTCCTTATTTCATCATTTGAAGACGCCTAAAATGCAGCTCACTAACGATCGAAGAAGAATATGAAGAAACGAAAAACAGTGAATAAGTTAGACGAGCATTTAATGAAAAGTTCCCGGAAAGGAACTCGCCCGATAAGAAGACTGTGTATCGAACAGGTAAAAAATTTAATAAACATGGAAGCATCCTCAACCGAAACAAAGGAAACTCGGGACGAAAAAAACACTCACAGAATTCCGATATTATTTTCTGTTCATTGAGCTATTTTTCTTCCAAAGTTTTCTTTGTCTCGGTTGAGAATGCCTTCATGTTCATTGAATTTTCTAACTGTGCGATACACAGTCTTCTTATCGTGCGAGTTCCTTTCCATGAATTTTTCGTTATATGCGCTCTGCTAACTTTTTCCCAGTTTTTCGTTGCTTCGTATACGATGGAAATTCTTTGACCGATAGTGAGCTGCATTTTAGGTGTCTTCAAATGATAAAATAAAAAAGTAAATTACCTCTCCAAGGGCTTTAATAAGTAGTGGTATGTAGGATACATCATTGTGAAATGATTTTTAGTAGTAGGTATTGAGAAATGAAAAACACCAGTGTTGTTTTGAAAACTTTTCATTTGAACACTTGGTTTTTCTACCTCGTTTAGTGAATCGATCACTGAAAAGTGGTTTCAAAAACCATTTTCAACACTAAAATTTTTTGAATTACGAACAAAATTTACTACATCGAAATTTTTTCAATATAAAAGTCGGGGACATTTTTGTGGGACACCCTGTCCAGTAGATATTTTAAAGATGTACGTAAAAAATGGTAACTTGTTACAATTATTCCTTTCGCATTATAAAAATACCGTAAGGTGAGGTCACTTCGGACAGTTCAGTATAAAATTGAACAACGAACATTCAAGCAAATGTTTGGATGGGGGTGACTGTCCTAAGTCACCCCCAGTCCGAAGTGACCCCATCTTACGGTAACTTATGTCACAGGACGAAAAATGGAATAGTGATGACATCAAAATATGATTCATTGAAAAAAATTATATCGAGTAACTTTTGTTCATCCTTTATGTTTAATAATTGCAATCGGTATTTTTCTAAGATATCAATTCAAGTTCGAACTCATCGCAGTCATCGACAGACTCGGTTTCTTCTATTACATTCGGCTTGGATTCGTGTAATTTTGAGTTAGGTGCAACGAAGTCTGGTGGTGGGGTGTCGGTGTCGGTTGAATGGCTGATTGTTCTAAGATTATACTGATACATTAAAAAAAGAGTTTCAGGTGTCAACCGTACCCTGTGTTTTTGGAAGTTTATACCCACTTTAAATTCACGTTCATATGCTGTTGTACTAGGTGGTGGACAGAGATAAGTTCACGCTATTACTGTCAAAGATTTAAATTCCTCCGAATTCATTTGCCAAAACATTAACGGATTTATTTTACATCTATTCACTTCACTTTCAAGTATTTGTTCAGCTCTTTTAAAGCTGATTCCGCTATATTTGGGCACACTTCATCGGAGTCTTCAGAGTCATCTAATACATTTGCCCAAGAAGATGGATCTGAAGATGATGGTGTCAGGACTCCTGACACGATCTGAACCCCGGCCCCGGCCGTGGTAAATTTGATAACCCCGGCCTCGGGGCCCGGTCATGACAAATTATTGACCTCGGCTCCGGCCCCGGCTCCTGCCAAATTTTCAACCCCGGTCGGTCTATACCCATAGGACGAACACGTGGAAAGTGTTTATGTTTACGAACGCGTGGACGAGCTCAAGTGTACGATATTGAGTTGATATGTATTTTATAGCATTCATACGTCAACTTATTCATGAAAATAACTAGGAGATGACACGCCAACATAATTAATACAGAGAAATAAATAGACTGTAAATGTGAAAAGGAAGTGGATTATGCAACATGCATTCATATGTGTGGAAGTTATTTATCAGTAAATTCAATGAGTTCCATCATATACGGAAGTCATTCATATTCAGCAAAACAATATTTTGTATCAAATATCGGTATGAAAACGCAGCTCGTTCATAAAAATTTTCTGCATTATTATTTCAAAATTGTCAATATTCCTAAATATGGACAACTCTTTTTCTTAATTGAAATGAGTACGTTTATTGCGGGTGAAAAAGTCTCTTTGCTTTGTCTATTCGACTGTAGAAATGGCAAGAAAAAAGCAATGAATTTTTTAAGTTTGTTTGTTCATGCTACGTAGAAGAGCTTCCTGCTAAAACTTTCTGCTCCGGCGCATGATCTAATGATCGAAAACTGCCGACGTCGCTCATGGTTTTTAGCAGAGTCAATGCCCTGCAGATCTAAGCGAACCAACTCCATGGCGTGTATTTAATGTTTTATAATGGACTGCCAGTTGAATTTGTGTGTAATATGTTTTATTGAAAGTTTACTAGAACCTGAAATATTCTTCCCTATTCTGATGCCTGTGTGATCTCACTGTGAGTGAAATAATGAGTCATGCTAAGGGAAGGAAAGACGTGTCTTTAAGCAGTGATTGGTCATAAAGTTCTGGTATCTGCACTGGCCGATTGAGACAATATCAGCTGCTCACATGTGATTGATTTCGCTACGTGTAGTTTACTAGGCTTATAATTACAACGGCAGTGACTGGCACGGAATTACAGTCCTACGTGAAGACGGAAATGATGTTCGGATCGCTTCACTAATCTTGCTGTGAGTCAATTTTAAAAGGGCTTCACTGCATTTATTTTCGTTTGGCAAAGAATCGAAGGGTATTTAAGATTTTAAATCTGAAAATAGGTGAAAAAATAAACAAGATTAGCAACGCTGAAACTAAACACGTCGTAAGCTTAGCAGGTGTTTTTTTCTTTGTAATAGTATTTTTTACAACTCAATTTGATTGCAGTCCTAACGACCAATGAATGCGGGTCAAGTGAGCCTCTATAAGTTTTTGGCTGAGAAATTTTTCTTATATCCGACTTTGATTTTTCTTTGAATAAATTGATGTCTATGCAGGTAAAATAAAAAACCTTAATGCAATTTATGATCGTTTTTCACTCCCATGGCATTTTTGGTAACTGGTAATTGATACTTTACATGCAGTGAATGAAAGAGCTACTAAGTACCTGTCAGCAATCATGTAATAGCACAATTATGTAACGGCCAGAAACATACTGCTTGTGCGTGCAAGCCGAGGTTTGACCGTTGTTGTTGGACCTTGCATCAGCATTTCCAGCATCGAGAATAATTTTAAAAGGCTTCGATGTTGAAAAACAGGCCAAAAAATTGATTAGATATTCAGTAAGCCGTTCCTGCTTCACAATGTCAAATACGCCGTCAGGCTGTTTCAACTCTATTTTCAAGTGAAGCGCTCGCATCAAATCAAATAAAATAAAACACTAGTGAGCAATGATTTTAAAAAAACACTTTAAAATAGATGGTTCGTGTAGAAATAAACTCCAACAAAATCTCTGAGTAGTACACAAAACTCTGAACCTAGTTCCATGGTCAATGCACGTCTGTAGCTCACAGGGCTTCGAAAGGAAAAGTAAACAGCTAGGCCAATAAGGATTCAACCCGACATCGGATTTTCAGTAATTTGAAACCGCCGTTGAGATTTCAATATCTAGTTGCAAACATTGCTGTGAAGTTTTATGCAATCAATTATTTCATTTAAAAAACGCTTTTCACAAGTTTGTAGCTCGACTAATTTCTGGTATATGAAATAATTTTCCAAGCTGGGATCGCGTCGCATCCCAGTCTAATTTTTTCGATGGAGCATGCATGTTAATCGCCGCCCAAGCGATTCGGCGGCGAAAAACAAGCATGCAGGCGGCGAAAAAGTTAGACTGGGATTTGTTCATCAAGTGGCTCTAACGAATTCTGTATTTCAATAAATGGTACACGTCCTCTCTCATTGGTTTTCAAACCATTTAACAAATTTTTTCAAATGACAACGCTTGTTGGTCTCACCTGGGTTACACTGCTTAGTCTCGAACTCCGGAGTTGTCTTTGAGAAGTGCACGCATTGAAACAGTACTTGCCACCTCGAAAACGAAAAACAAGTTTATCAATTTACCAAAATTAAGGCCTTTGCTCTGTGATAGCTGTAAATTAATAACCTATCCTTTAATTTTCATGACAGCTCACATGCTTTCAACATGACTCAAAACGATTTCAAGACAGTCTTCGAACATTTTAGAGATTGAGATGGGGGCAAATCGCAGTGTTGTTAACAATGTTTTAATTTAGTAATACTTCAAAAGTTCAGTTCATATAGTAACAAACCATACATCAAGTGTATCTTTCAAGTGACTACAAACTTTCAACTAGCTTTCAAACCTTATAGTGTATCAAGTGACTTTCAAGTGTATCACAACATTCTTATTATTATAGGAGTTCGTATATAGCTTCGTTCCAAACACAGAGTTGTTTACGCTAAGCGATAGGAAGGAACAATCCATTATGGACACATACATGGGAAATCTAAACACATTGTGTGTTCCCACACTGGACATCCTTGCGTAGCAGCACGAGCGTTTTCCAACGCAGGTCACCCAGGGCATTGGAACAGCAAGTCAGGAAGAAGTTCTAACACCACATAAGTTGAGGAAGAAAATATTTAGCGCTGGAGAAAGGAAAAACAGTGAACATAAAAAAAATGGTTGTGATAAATTTTAAAAAACATACTTCAACAAAAGAAGTAAGTACTTTTAATTAACTCGAGTACTCGGGTTAAGCCACTGGGACCGCCACTTATCAGGAATGCAGTACTTGGTTCTCTCATAGTGGATGTATCACATTAAATATACTCGCTACATGTGAAACCTTTCAATTTTTTTCTCC
Source organism: Platorchestia sp. MABIK (assembly GCA_014220935.1). Taxonomy (NCBI): domain Eukaryota; kingdom Metazoa; phylum Arthropoda; class Malacostraca; order Amphipoda; family Talitridae; genus Platorchestia; species Platorchestia sp. MABIK. Next base: position 8,180 of record JACJUY010014757.1, on the reverse strand, counting down.
ATATACAATAATTCTTACATTAATTCAGATTTATTCCATGTTTGTCAATAAATTAAACACAATATTTTCTTGGTAACCAATCACAGTTGAGATTCGAGTGCTGCAGGACACCAAACGACCTTTGACAACTCAGAACGATAACTCGGTGCGTGCTACGCGCCCACCAATAGAAGACGTCGATTCTAGGGTTATCTGAGTTCGGTTGAGCCGACAGTGACTTTATGCAGCGTTTCTACGTTTTTACCGAAGCTAATACGTGTGCAATGAGCATGTTAGCTTTAATTAGTGCTGAGATGTCAGTGATGTTTGAATTGCGCATAGGATTGAAGATAAAAGTGAACATGAGTCCCATTTAACCGAGCCTAGCATGAATTAGATGTAGAATTTGTTAGATAGGACAAAGTATGCCTCATAAATCGGTGAGTTTATGTAAGCATTCATTTGTGTCCAAATATATATATATAAATAAAACATTGCGACAGAGCTCCCATGGGAGGTAAAATTAATAACTAAACACACATTAGTACCTGCACTCGTTCAACCAAACTTATCGTTGTAGAGGTACCTCGCGATTAAGTGAGCCTAAGAAACGACAGGTTTCTAATGACAATAAAAGGCACAATTGCAAATACGTAAATAAGCATGGAAGCGAATGTAACCGTATATTTTACTTCTTATTCTACTCCGGTGGCTGTGCGTTACGTCTCTGACGGCATGAAACTTGAAAAGCTTCTCGCGAGTGAAGGAAGTTATTAGTTCCTGTAGCCACCATCTATTCCATTTTATTCCAAATAACGATTAATGGGGTAGCGTTGGAGTAATGTGGAGTTCAACAAGTGTCCAAAATGTTTTAATTTGTCCAGAAAGGCTTTTACTTCTTTTTAAATTTTTTAAAATAACCCTCATAAAGACTCTAATTGATTATGACAAAAAATTTATCTTAAGCGTACTTTAATTTTGACGACTAACAAACAAAAGTGGCGAGCAATTCCAAACAGGCAATGAATGAATGTGTTACAAGTTAAAAAAAATACTTTTCAAGTTCACAGGAGAACTAAAACATTTATGTTTGACGAACAGTGTTCAGGAATTATCGAATTGTAAAAGTAAAGCTACAAAATTTATCAATAATGGTGTAAACTCATACGAACACAATTTGGCGTTGGGCTCTTATAAAAATAATAATAATGAAAATAACATCACGGAAAAAATTCTATCGAAGCATTCATAGTAATATCGATCCTCAAACAATTCTCAAAAAGGTACCATGACAAATTACACTTTAACTGGATTAAAGCGAAATTCACTATTACTAGCTGTAAGAAAATTATAGCTCACTGTTGGAAAATTTTTTGGATTTGAATTTATGTGGTTCATTTCCATTGTTGAGAAACATTTTAATTTTGGTGAATTTTTGACTGACTTGTTGGGTATTTTTAACTGATTTGTGTTTTTTTCGTGTTTTTGCATCTTTTTGTAGGGTATTGTAGTACTTTAGTTAGATTCGTTGGTATCTTAGTACACATAGAAAATTGCGTATTCCAACAGCACGAGTGTGTTGCTTCAACATTTTGTATGCCTTGTAAGCCAACGGTCGTGTGTCTGAGTTGTGTGCTGGTGAGTGCGTGGTGTTGTGTATTTGGTCCCATGAAATGTGTGTTGTTTCAAGCTGTGAGAAGGCTGGCAGTCTAAGGGTCCATAAAACACGAGGGCAAAGGTTGAATTAGGGTGCTGGAGACCTTCGTGTGTGTGCAACGTACATATGCCCTCCTACCCCAGGCGCCTCAGAGGCTTTATAAGCGGTCGGCCCTTCAGGCACAACGCTTAATCGTCCGCACGCACCCACACCTGTATCGAGCTTACCAGCGAACTCTACAGTAACGGCTTCCAATACTCCTCTGGTTTTCCTGCCCTCAAATAGTAGTGGCCAGATATCCGACGGACCCACGTCGTTGAGAAGAAGCAATCGTTTTCAAGAGGAAAACGCATCTGAAGATTTGGAAGTGCAACGAGATTTTTGAAGATTACATCTTAAAACAGCAGAGTAAATGACCGGCAGCGACGGTGAAACAAGACTCAGGCAACTTCATTCGTCTGTTATAATTATCAGCTTCAAGATAAAATTTTCTGCGCTTCTAGAAACCTACGCGCAGATATCAGCGTGGATCGACACATCGCATCGCCCTTTCCGAACGAAAGTCCTGCTTTTTGATGCGGGTGAAGATCTGGAAGTGGTACTAGAGGTACGCTTCGGACAATCGACAACAAGGGATCAGTGATACAATGAGAATCTACTGCACCTACAGCACAGAGTGCGTCTACCGCAGCGAGAGTTATCGGCTACTCCTACACAGCGCATAAGTTAAGTAAAAGATAAGAGATAGGTCGTTCTTCTCAGCAGTGCAGCTGCGGTGCAGCGCATGCAGAGAGAGTGTAGTTTTTTTTGCTTAGCTAGAGACAGATATTTTTTGCAATCGGCTCAAGGCCGCGAGCAGTGCTCAGAAAGCAAGCAGCATATCGCACGCGTTAGGCTTTGCATTTGCAGTGATGTTAGTAATAGTCTGTTGCAGTGGAGGTTAGGTGATTTTGAAAGTGAATGCTATTTTTGTTGAAGGTTGAAGGAAGTGAAGGTTTACATTTGGTTAATTGTTGATCTGTTATAGTTATTCAGTTCCTGTAATTGTATGATTATTATTATTGTCGTGTGTAAAATTCAAATGTTTGACTGTTGTAAATTTCTGGTGTTAGGATTGTTTAAATAGAAATTAACACTCATCAGACTCTGATGAATTTATAAGGTCCCCAGCTACCAAAACGAGTAGAGGTCGTGTCAGTGTCCCTAAATTTCGTGCTGAGAGTAATACGGCAAAAACAGTCCCAATAATGAGCGAACCAGCAACGAGTGGAGCGGCTGGTCCAAATACCAATACTAGCGCCACAAATAGCGCACTTGCGCGAGAAATAGCCGCGGCCATGCCGAGATCAATAACAATTTTTTCGAACGCAGAGTTGTCCTTATTCCGCGGGCGTAGACGGAGGGAAGATCCTGAGTTTTCATAGAACAAGAGTTTCAGAACGCATGTAGATAATTTACGAGCGTATATGACGCTCTTACCAGACGTCAATTCCGACAGTGCAAAAAAAGAATTACTTGTTAGGTCGGCAAACAAACAAGTTGGAGATTTCAATTCAATAGTCACAAAACTTGTGAACGCAAATTTACAACATTCATTTGAGGATGTAATCAAAATCTTGGACGACATTTACGTCACAAAAGGCGAAAAATCAGTCCACGCGTTAGCGTGCGATTTAAACCGGTTACGCTTCATTAGGAATGATGCTCTTGGGGCACAGCTAGTAACCGCATTTGTTAAAATACGACAAATTTCGAACCATCTGCTAAATTCAGCATCAATGGCGTGGCAGAGACATCCATTTTTCAGGGCCAGAAAGAATCAGGCATATATGAAGAGGTTCGTAGGAGACAGTATTGAACTTAGTCTCTCTATCACAGTGCTAGCATCTTTGCTTGACGAGACTTTCGCGAAAAAAGTTTTTGATGCGTCGTTCAATACTTCCGAGGAACTATTGGCACGTATCGTTGCTGCTGTTCGAAATCACCCAGAAAGTAAACCCATAGTAGCAACTCAGTATACGACTCAGTACAACAGCGAATCTTTGGTAATGGACGTAAATGACGAGACAGAAGACAACGCTGACGTGCAAGATTCCCTTCAGGAGAGTGAAATTTTCTACGGAAATTACAGTAGAAGCCGCTTCTTGTGGCGCAAATCGTATCCCCGGCCTTGGCTGAGAAATCCTAGAGGGAGCCGCAATTTTAGTGAATACGTGGGTGATAGGGGAATAGGATCCCTTGAATGTAACACATTGCGAGCGGAAAGCTCGAGTCAAGCGCCAGTGCACTTTGCACCGCGAGCGAGAGGCTCTTCTTCCCATAGTTCATGCAACACTTCAGGTCATGTCGAATCTAACTGTCGATCACAAAGAGGTCTGACAAAATTCAGAGGGTCTGGTCTGTTGGTCCTTGTCTTGCTTGAGGGGGGAACAACTACGTTTGAAATTGTAGGGCAGCAGAAAGTGGAGTCAGGCAGTACAAAGCTTACTTACGTAGGTATAGTGCAATTAGAGGCGTCAAAAACCGTGGTAGGCATTGGGTGCACTATGCTGAGGATCCCGAGCGAGAGAATGATTTTTTAAGCGAAATGTAGGAGGTGCAGGTAGGAGCGAGACGATTTTGCTCGAGTGTCACCATAAGGCTCTCGCTAATCAAAAAGTTTTAGCCGTTCCAAAAACGACCGAGATGACTTTAATTGTAGATCCTTTGTTTCACTGCAAAAATAAATTCGCGGTGTTGGAAGAACAAGAACTTGCTGATAGGAGACCACAAAAGGAAACAGTTGAGGTTTATTTTGTGACTACGGTTGTAGAAGCCGGACGTCTCACAGAGTCAACTAAAAAAGGCGCCGATCTTGTACCTTTCAGGAAATCTAAAAAGCCTACGATAACCCTGTCTAATCAAGATAATTACTTCAGCGCGCTGTTAGACAGTGGCAGCGAAAAATGCCTCATTAGTTACAGTAAAATCAAGTGCCTAAATGAGAAACCAAAACCAATCCGTTTAAGAGTTAGAGGCATAAACGCAAAGAGTAATGTCAGTGGAGAAGTAAATCTGACTATTTCAATACCTGGTACTGACAAGGTACTTAAGACCAGCGCTTTAATCATTAAAGATGCTAAATTTGATTGCTATCTAATTTTAGGAAGAGATGTTCTGAAAAATGCTGTAATCAATTTTAAAGATGGTTCCCTCACGTGGGAAGGAACAAAGGTGCCTTTCAAAGAAATAGAAAATGAGAAATCGATTAGTAGAGAAGCAATGGTAATGAATATTGTAAACAGCGACTGTTTGCTATCTGAAGTAGTTGCTCAGCAGAGCAAATGATGCCGAGGCAGAGTGAGCGACCGCGTGGAAATAAAAAGTGAGGAAAAAAGTGTGCTCGAGCGAGTAGCTGAGAAGCCGAAGCCAGAGGTAAAAAAGAAAAGACCACAAGTGGTACACTGTGCAGCAGTGGAAGTGCCTGGCAATTGTGTGAAAATAGTAAACGTGTTCCTTAAGAAGGCTAAGCCCGGTGAATATATAGTGTTGAAAAGAGGTTTAGAAAAGGGAGTATTAAGAGCGGAATCAACAGTTACAATTAAAGAAGATGGAAATGTACTTTTAATGATACTCAACCCGACAGCTGATAACGTTCATTTAAGCGGAAACACTATGTTGTGCAATTTAGAAGTAGTAGAGGAGAAAGAGGTAGAAACTGAAATCTATCTCACGAATGTAGAGACAGCGCTGAAGGAAGCGAACAATGTAGAGATGAGCCCTGTCACTATGTCAGATTCACTTGAAGTCATCTCAAGTCGTGGTGGAAAAGCCAGGGCCATGGCTAAGGAGAAACTTGATTCGAAGGTTGACAAACGCGGCAATAATTGAAGGGCAAAAAGCACAAGTAGGCTAAGCGCAATTTTGATGCATAGTATGCTCTGCGGCTGAGCACACTAA
>JACJUY010014755.1:0-10372 GCA_014220935.1 Platorchestia sp. MABIK | reverse complement strand
TACACCTTTGTGTGTTTATGTGTAAACGGAATATCCACCTAAGAATACACACCACTGCTTCTTTTACTTCGCTTTGCTGCACTAACAAGCAAGCTTTGTTTCAGGCTTCTCTTCGCTGAACTCTCAAGCAAGCCTTATTTCAGGCTTCTCTTCGCTTCGCTGAACTCTCAAGCAAGCTTTATTTCAGGCTTCTCTTCGCTTCGCTGAACTCTCAAGCAAGTTTTATTGCAGGCTTCTCTTCGCTTCGCTGAACTCTCAAGCAAGCTCTATTTCAGGCTTCTATTCGCTTCGCTGAACTCTCAAGCAAGCTTTATTTCAGGCTTCTCTTCGCTTCGCTGAACTCTCAAGCAAGCTTTGTTTCAGGCTTCTCTTCGCTTTTCAAAATAAGTGCGTACTAATGAGAGAGTTTTCAACAATGCGTCACAAGGATGACGTTTTCTTAGTTACTTGTATTTATATGCATTGTCAAAATCAAAATTTACACACGATAACCGTGTGTAAATAACACTTAAGGATTAACATTAAGGTATTTCAAAAACCAATGTTGTAAACATTTCATGTTAACACTTCATTGGAAAGAAATTGTTTTTCTTTTTGTCTTTCTCTTTTGCTGAAGTTTCAAGCAAGCTTCCAACGATCGCCTCGGTGTCACGGAAAATTTTATTTCGTTATCACAGCTGAGGCTCAACACTAAAGCCTTTCGAAAGAAATATTTTTCTTACAAAAACAATTGCACATCTGATATTGCTTCCAATTTTGCCCATGGAAAGCCGGGAGAGACGAGAAATCTGTGATACGATGTGGGTCACAAGGCGAGCATCTGTGATACGATGAAGGTCACAAGGCGAGCATCTGTGATACGATGAGGGCCACAAGCCGAGCATCTGTGATACGATGAGAGTCACAAGGCAAGTATTTGTGATACGATGAGAGTCACGAGGCAAGTATTTGTGATACGATGAGAGTCACAAGGCAAGTATTTGTGCTACGATGAGAGTCACAATGCAAACTAAAGCTTAATGCCGAAACTTTTCGTATATACATGTTTTCGAAATTATCCATGCAACAACTGTGCTCACTTGGCGAACAACATGTCCACTGTGCTGTTCTTCCTAATTCTACTCTGCATTCTGCAAAAAAATAATTGCTACTACAAATTACAACTAGTATTAATATTCTACACTGATTCTACGACAACTATTATTNCACTTGTAACTTTCAAAATAATGCACATATCGACTTCAAATTACTCTCAAACGAAAGATGAAAACATTATTTTGCTTGAGAGGGATTTAAAATTGATAGGTGTATTATTTCGAAAGTTGCAAGTGGGTGAACTTGTGTGTTGCATTAGTGACGTGGCTTATTCGGAAAAGATCCATCAATTCACCTAGTGCAACACATATGTCCCACTACATAGTCCACGTGTTGAGCAGAACAAGGGATTCCAAAAACACTAGCTACATACCCCAAATACACAGTTCTGATTATGGTTCTCAATATTCTTTCCTACAAAGTGTCGGTCAAATATTATCTCATGAATCTATTTAAACCAAAAAAAGACAAGTTGAATTCGAGCATAAGAGATAATTCCAAACAAAATGTGAATAATTATGAAGACATTTGGAGCTAATCAACCATCTGAAATTTTACACAGTAGTGTTAGATTAAAAATATCGAAATATGTCAATGTCTAATGAGTACGCACTCCTTTTTGCAGTATAGGTAACAATTTTTATGAAATCCCAATTGTAGACTACAGATTCAACATGATCTATTCAATATCGAACTGAAGGCTCTGTATTATGAACCAAAACTACAACCTTTCATCTCATTAAATGAAACATCAAAAGTTTATTCACTTACGGTTCAGGTTGAGAGATTAGCGTTTTGCAAAATTGAATGATGCTTAGGTTTGCAATAAATTGCTGCGGAGCCCAAAATCTCGACCTGAATCACACATTTTCCAGGTTTTACGTCTTATCAGGTCCAATTTTAACGTAATTCATATCCTATACGCCAAATAGATTTAAACTTCAGAATTACTAAAGTGATCTCGAACAATTTTCTGAACTTTCATCCGAAATACCAGATTTTCACTGAAATTCTGCGCTATGTTACTAAAAAAGCTTGTTTATTTAATATACACAAACCAGAATACATATATGCATGCCCTAAAATTTTCACATATCTTGCTCAGTTCAACTACTGAGAAGGGCTCAACACATTCCTCGTGTATTGGGCCATATGTGTTCCAACAGGTAAATTGTTCATTCACGTACCGGTATAAATGAATGAAAGTTCTTCCGTTTTGCGATCTTTTTAAAAAATAACGTCTGTCATCGAGATGAAATGTTATCGTGCAATTGTATTTTTCAAATTTCTCAAGAAGGATAAAAATGTATTCGAGCAGTGAATCCATTTCCCAGTTCTGCTCCTTACAGCCTAACCAAATCAACCGTCAACAACCGCAGAAACGCGGTGAACGTCTCCGTTCACCTCCTGAGAAGCTGCCTCCTGAGAAGCTCTTTACCTTGCTCTTTTATTTCTTAATTGTTTGCTTGATGCATATCTGGTAAATTTGTCTTGTCTTGTAAATAGAGCGCCATATATTTCAGGGCTGGCGTTAAATTATCTCGATGTCGTCTCGAGCAAAGGCAAAGGTAAAGGCAGGGTATCAAGGCTACAGTATACGACACGGTAAGGGTTCACCAGACGAGGCAAAGGCAGGGTATCAAGGCTACGGTATACGACACGGTAAGGGTACAACAGTCGAAGAGGATAATTAAACCGCAATAAAGTGTCGCGTGTTCAAAGGCAAATGTTTAAACCAAAAACATGTCGATGATCGGGATTAAGCCATAAGTGCTAAAAATGAGAACAAAATCTTTGAGTTTCTAGGTATCACGAATAATAAATGAAGAGTGAAGTAGTATTTTAAAAAGCCTGCATCATCGGTGATGGAATGGTCAGTGTGCCTGCTACGTACCCTCGTGGCTGGCTTAGGTTTGAGTCAGCGTAGCACAATGACCAAAGTTGGCGCCCTCTTTTTTTGACGTCTCCACTTTCTCAGCGAGGCCGAGAAGCGCAGGTTGAACCCTTCTTTTCTCACCTGGAACAATGAAAGAAAATTCTAAATTTTGTTTGTATTTCTATCTACTGTATCAGCCTTGCAGAATTACATGTATGTTTTTTTGGTCGTGTTCTCGGATTAGAACTTTACATCAAACGTTAAGCTATAAGTAAATAAAAGGACGGGAAACCAATTTTTGCAGTAACAGTTTTACTGATCGTTATTTTTTACGTTCTGAACCATAACTATGCACTCTTATCAAGGCATTCGTTTGGTTACGCTGACTGTATCGATGTTGTTTTGATGTTTACAGGGGCCTAGCACTTGTGAACATTTTCACACTAAGTTGCATAAGTTTTGATGTTTACAGGGGCCTAGTACTTGTGAACATTTTCACACTAAGTTGCATAAGTTTTGATGTTTACAGGGGCCTAGTACTTGTGAACATTTCCACACTAAGTTGCATAAGTTTTGATGTTTACAGGGGCCTAGTACTTGTGAACATTTTCACACTAAGTTGCATAAGTTTTGATGTTTACAGGGGCCTAGTACTTGCAAACATTTTCAAACCAAGTTGCATAAGTTTTCAAAACTGTTTTCAAACTAAGTTTTAACTTTCAAGTTTTCAAACTAAGTTGCATAAGTTTTAGTCGTTCCTTTTCCTTCCTACAAACTCACATAACTTTTACAGCTCACTGCGCCGCCTTTTTAAAAACGTCACGTAACGTCGCATGTCACTTAACGTCCCATGACGTCACATAACGTCACATACCGTCACATACCGTCACATGGCGTTACATACCGTCACATAGCGTTACACGTCACATAGCGTTACATAACGTCACATACCGTCACATAACGTCACATAACGTCATATAACGTCAACTTGACTTGCTAATTTTCAAGCCACGATGGCACCATTGGACTTGAGCGTCAAATTCCATTATAATTTTATTATGGCCGTGTTTGTACGGCTCCTCTGATCAACTTTGCTCGGCCTATTATGAAGCTTAAATATCTCTGATGACAGCGTCGGTGATCAATTTTCGAAATCATTATACGCACGACTCTCGAAAATATAAAACAGTTTATTACATAGAATGAAATAAAAATATTGCTGCCATACTCAAATGTTTTTAACACGTGGAGTGCGATGGGTTAAACTGAAGTTTAATATTTAAGTCGAATTTAAAGTCAAAAGTTGTTAGCAATTTTATTGACACCAAACATTAACTGGGTCCATTAAATACAAATGATTTTAAAAGACAGTAGAAAATTTTCAAACGACTGACCCATCGGTGGGTTGTATCGCAAGCAAAACAAACATCGGCATCTAAGGATGCTTTATTTCTAATTGAAGTCTGATACATTTCACCTTGTAAATTGGTTTTTCAAATGCCTTACAATTAACAGGACGCCATGACGCTTTCCTCCCGGTCAAGACCGGTATCCATTTCAGACACCTGGGAAGAGTGGGGTATTGTGCTTCGAATTTTTCTCATATACCTAACGGAGAAAATCGCCACCCAGAGCCGGGATTCGAACCCTCGATGCCTTCACGGAAGGGCAGGTCCTTAAACCACACGGCGATGACGAGCACAACGTGTTAAATAAGTTGTTTTATTCCAAAGGAGAACTATAGAGCGCAAGTGCGAACAGAAATTACAACTAGAGCATTCTCCATCAAATGAGTTAACGATATAAAACATTTTTCATTCGGTAAAGGTCTTAAATATAAATTAAAAGCATTGAATATTCCATGATTACTAATGCAACAAAAGTGCGTGATGAGCGTATCTGTGATACAGGCGTCACTACCCTTTCAGTTTGCACATCAATTCAATTCAGATACAAAATTTAAAAAAAACACTCCTTGCTTCATAAGCAAATTCCAGTTCAAAAACAGAAATCAATAGTCATTAGGCAGCGTGTCACCCACCACGGGGGAGGAAACAAGATAGGGTCATTTCTATGGGGGAAAATACACCTCCTCTTGTTCGGATAGCCAATAGAACGGTTTCATTTCAAACGAACTTTATGACGTCACCATATGCGCCTTGTCGTTAGGCCAATAGCGGAGCCAGATTTGGGGCCAGCAGTGTTGCCAAATGCAATGTGAGCGTTGCTATTGGATCGTTGCCATGACGTCAGCAATGCCACACTATCGACGAAAAAAAAGACTGGTTGGACCCTACTTTATTTCTTTCAGTCGATCGTGTGGCAATGCTGACGTCATGGCAACGAACCAATAGCAGCTCTCCCATTGTATCTGGCAACACTGCTGGCAAATCATGCACCACTATAAGCCTAACGACATGTCGTAANGCTTGCGTGAGAGTTCAGCGAAGCGAAGAGAAGCCTGAAATAAAGCTTGCTTGAGAGTTCAGCGAAACGAAGAGAAGCCTGAAATAAAACTTGCTTGAGAGTTCAGCGAAGCGAAGAGAAGCCTGAAATAAAACTTGCTTGAGAGTTCAGCGAAGCGAAGAGAAGCCTGAAATAAAACTTGCTTGAGAGTTCAGCGAAGCGAAGAGAAGCCTAAAATAAAGCTTGCTTGAGAGTTCAGCGAAGAGAAGCCTGAAACAAAGCTTGCTTGTTAGTGCAGCAAAGCGAAGTAAAAGAAGCAGTGGTGTGTATTCTTAGGTGGATATTCCGTTTACACATAAACACACAAAGGTGTATGAGCCCAAACCAGTGGTATTCATTGTGCGGTTCCCCAAAAATACATTAAATAATAAAGTAATTAATTTGTAATTTATGTAATATACGCAAGGGTGCAGCGGCTCTCTCAATCACTGCGTTTAACCGAAGTGGCTCTGTCGCAAAAATTAGTGAAGAACACTGGCCTAGAGTGAATTTCTTGCAAATATCTTGTGATATGATTGAACAAGCTCTTTTCTAGGGTATTTTTGAAAAGTTATGCCCAACGATATTTGCTTCGTAGCTTCAAATAAAACTTTTCGATGTGGCAGTACAATAAAAGGAAAATAAAGCAGAATGGAAGTACTATACAGCTTTTCTCTAAGTTGTCTTCTTTAACTGAAAAATAGGAAGTTCCTTAATGACTTTCAGCAGAATCGTTTCTGCTTCCAGAGCCCACGTCACCAGAATTTATAAAAAAAATCCAATTCACGGACCCCAATATCCCACGTCACCAGAATTTATCAGAAATTCCAATTTACCCGACTGTGCTCAACAAAATCTAGAACCGCACCATCGTCTTGAATCTACACTGTTGTCTCCCAGTGTGCCCTGACTTGAACCCTGCCAGCGTTTTGGTGCGACTCCAGCATTATACTGGATACAGTGTTATTCAGTATAACTCATGAATACAATCAGTATTCATGAATAATATTGACTGGCTCTAGTAACGCTGGTCGTTCGCCTCGGTATAAATGAATATATTTTAGGATAAATAAATTAATTAATTTCATAATAAAATTCATCATTAGCCTTAGCATTAATGTTGGAAAACGTGGCGGAACAGTGGGCACAGTTTCATTATTTTCAAATTCTAAACGAATGTGGACTGAGTCAAATGAAAAATCCTGAATTTAGGTAGATGCATGCTTTTGTTTTGTTTTATTATTTATCTTTCCTGAATCTGAAACGGAATCAGTGATGAGATATGAGTTGTGAATGTCGTAGCTGCTGTAAATTAATCAAATAAAGTATCTGAAGTTAATTGCTTAATATTGTTTTATTCTATTATTAATCTTTCATGTCTTTGAAACGGAATCAATGATGAGAAATCCATCGTGAAAGTCGTTGCCAGCAGTGATTTTAGTCTCGGTTTTTGCGGGTTGCGTCGCATTTTTTTAGTCTGCTGTTCTCTACCTTTCAAGGTCGTAAAGCCAATACGATCAGTAGTTTCTTGCCTACCTTGCAATAAAGCAGCGCTTCTTAACCTGGAGGCGCGTCCCCCGGGTTGTCCGAGCCTCCGCAGTAAAGCCTGATTTTTCCGGTTATATTTTCGACAATAGAGTGAATTTTCACAGTTGAATATGTTTGAGTACCTATTTGCAATATTCTTTGTTGTGAGCTCTTATTTACCAGTCCATCTGCACACAATATCCCCTGACAATTCTTAAGGGGGCGCGGAAGTAAAAAGGTATCCACTGGGAGAAAGTTCGAACCGAAATAAACAGCGTAGTCGATCACTCGCTCCTTAATTTCCACGTCTCGCCGAGAAAAACTGGCAAAATCGCCAGTGCACCACAAGGGTCAACCCANAAATTTATGGACAGGAAAAGCTCGACGAACGTTCACTCTCACAGGATCAGTTCTCCTTATCTTTTTAGTATTCTGCTTGTTCCTCCCTTAGTTAGTTTGTCCGTCCGTTACACTCTCATCCGAGTTTGCAACATCATGGATAACGAATTCCTGAGTGTTACATTGAAAACCGCCATTTCATGCATTGATTCGTTAGTCATTTTATCAGGTTAGCATAGTTTAAGTAATCTTGATGAAATTTTTTCACGGGTCCACGGGTTTCATGTTTGACATATTATCAGGATAGTTTTGTTTAGGATAGAATAGTAAGATATGTTAGCTTAGGATGGGTTAGGATAGAATATGTTATGTTAGAATTTGTTAGGTTTTTCACAAGTCCCCCGAGCTGAATGATGACATTGCTTAACTCATTGATTACGGCAATTCAAATGATTCAGGATAAGATAGGCTAGTGTAGATCAAATTAGGTTAGGTTAGGATATGTAAGGATAGGATAGGTTAGGATAGGTTAGGACGGGATCGGTAAGGATAGGATAGTTTAGGATAGGTTAGGTTAGCATAGGTTAAGTAAAGCTGATGAAATTTTTATGGTTCTTGTTTTTTTTTTAGCTTTGACTTAATTATCAGGATAGCTTTGGTTAGGATAGGATAGGTTAGTACGAGTATATGTTGGGTTAGCGAGGGTTATGTATATTGACCGAATTTTTTCATGGGTCTACCTAGCTTATTGATGATACTGTCCGTGGAATTTCCACGGGTGCTGCTTGTAATATAATATACGAGATAACTTATATACAACATAACTAATATACGACATAACCAATATACGCCATAACTAATATACGACATAACCAATATACGGCATAACTAATATACGACATAACCAATATACGGCATAACTAACATACGACATAACCAATATACGGCATAACTAATATACGACATAACCAATATACGGCATAACTAATATACGACACAACCAATATACGGCTCAACCAATATACAACATAGCTGATATACGACATAACCAATATACGGCATAACTAATATACGACATAACCAATATACGGCAGAACTAATATACGACATAACCAATAGACGGCATAACTAATATACGACATAACCAATATACGGCATAACTAATATACGACATAATCAATATACGGCATAACTAATATACGACATAACCAATATACGACATAACTAATATTCGACATAACCAATATACGACATAACTAATATACGACATAACCAATATACGACATAACTAATATACGACATAACCAATATACGACTTTACTGATATACGACATAACCAATATACGACATAACCAATATACGACATAACTAACATACGACATAACCAATATACGACATAACTAATATACGACATAACCAATAAACGACTTTACTAATATACGACATAACCAATATCCGACATAACTAACATACGACATAACCAATATACGGCGTCCCCAATATACGACGTAATCAATATACGACATAACTAATATACGACATAACCAACATACGACACAACCAATATACGACATAATCAATATACGACATAAATAACATACAACCTAACAATATACGACATAACCAATATACGACATAACTAATATACGACATAACCAACATACGACACAACCAATATACGACATAATCAATATACGACATAAATAATATACAACCTAACCAATATACGGCATAACCAATATACGGCATAACCAATATACGACATAACCAATATACGACATAACCAATATACGACGTAACCAATATACGGCATGACTAATATACGACATAACTAATATACAACATAACCAATATACGACATAACCAATATATGACGTAACCAATAAACGATATAACTTATATACGACACAACCAATATACGACATAACCAATATACGACATAACCAGCATACGATGTAACTAATATACAACATAACCAATATACGACATAACCAATATACGATAGAACTAATATACGACACAACCAATATACGGCATAACAAATCACCCTCAAAGAATCAGTTCTTCAGTTCCCAAACATGGGTTATCTACGGAATGATTTTCTTCGATTCTCGGTCTTGCAATGCTCAAGTTTCATTGAATATTTTTCTGTCGCCTCTTGAATGTTCTTTACTCACTAAGACATTCATTGTGCTGGCTTCCGCGTCACGACGCCACTGGCGAAATTCATAAACTTTATATTTTGCACGCGGTAGCAGATCACACGAAATTGTTTAAATGTTGCTGGCCACGCGGCCGAAAAAACAGCGCAACAAAAGTGTAGAAATGTTTGTACGTTAAGTGTTGAAATTCAGCCTTTACATAATGCAAAAGGTGTGCTCAGCTATTGCAGAAGCAATGAAGCTCGGGTAAATTTTCATTGAAATCAACGATCGATTCAATTGCAGTTATTCCAGGGAATGGAAGTCGAAGTTTTGCTATGGATTCAGATGAATCTTTCGCTCTAGAAAAACAAAGTCATTTTGCTATGGATTCAGATGAATTTTTCGCTCTAGAAAAACAAAGTCATTTTGCTATGAATTCCGATGAATCTTTCACTCTAGAAAAACAGTCATTTTGCCATGGATTCAGATGAATCTTTCGCTCTAGAAAAACAGAGTCATTTTGCTATGGATTCAGATGAATTTTTCGCTCTAGAAAAACAAAGCCATTTTGCTGTGGATTCAGATGAATCTTTCGCTCTAGAAAAACAAAGTCATTTTGCTATGGATTCAGATGAATTTTTCGCTCTATAAAAACAAAGCCATTTTGCTATGGATTCAGATGAATGAAAAAAAAATCGTCAAGCTGTACATAAACTGAAACTAGTTTTGCTGCAGAAATATGACAACTCCAATGCGCTTGTGGAACAACCTAACATGTTCCAACTTTGGTGTTCCTATTGAACTCTACAAGTGTGCTAAGTTGCTATCATACTAACTTAATTGCAGCACACGTAGCACTTGATCTGTAGCATGCTGCAAATACATACTGTTCTCATAAATGCATATGACAATTTTTCATTAATGAACCTTAAATCGGTACAATACT
>JACJUY010014754.1:2000-14175 GCA_014220935.1 Platorchestia sp. MABIK | reverse complement strand
CGTTTCCATGACGTCCCCTACACACCACTCGATTCTTTGAAAGACTGGTTTGCCGCTACCTCCTTTATGTTACCGTGGTCAATACTGTTGAACTTAGAGCAGTTTTCTTCCGGGCAAATGCACCTAATCTTATTGTTTTTTGTCATGCATTATATCATCTTATAGGTCTTGAAATCAGCTTTCATTGTAGGTTTCTCGTTTTTTACCATTGCGACTATTAATTTTTGAAGGCTATTTTGAATTTGAACTTCATTTTCCTAGTCATATACATTTTTCAAATTTGAAAACATGTGTGCATAGAGCGTCGAAAGATTTATTGTGTTTTCAGTTTTCATCAAAATCGGGTGGAAATGAATTTTTTTTGGCGAAAATTGTTTTTCGGAATAAAAATTAACAACTCTGTAACTCCTTTAAAAAACTGAATTTTGTCAAAAAACTACATCACAGTGTACGGCTATGATGACTTAACTTGTGGTTAAAATATTTGCACTGAATTTTCCAACACTCTGTATAACGAAAATTGTGCATATCATTTTCAACATTCAACGACATTCTCCTGACTGGGAGTCAGAGAAGAAGGGTACGTGGTGCGTATCTATTGTATGTAATTTCTCGATCAAAAAGATTTTTGAAATTTTCACCGGTTTTCTTTAATCATATGCGATGAGGATAGCCTGCTCGTTACTTTCCTTTGCTAATTGATCTCATTTTTCAGG
Source organism: Platorchestia sp. MABIK (assembly GCA_014220935.1). Classification (NCBI taxonomy): domain Eukaryota; kingdom Metazoa; phylum Arthropoda; class Malacostraca; order Amphipoda; family Talitridae; genus Platorchestia; species Platorchestia sp. MABIK. The sequence continues at coordinate 13,459 of JACJUY010014754.1, read as the reverse complement.
CTACGTCGAAATGACTGACAACATAATTCTTTTTCGGTTAATGAGATGAATTTTAATTAACGCTGATGTGTTTCGTAGACCTAGGTGCAGACGGGATGGCCGTAAAAACTTTTAATACTGAAAAACTTGTGTTTCTTTAATTGGGATGTTGAGTCAGCGCCTTCTATGAAAACCATGAACTTTACCACTTTGATTCTTGAAGCCGTCATAACGATTCAATGTGTAAGCTGAGCTTAGGATTTGTGAGTCTACCCATATTCCCCTCACGTAATGTCAATGTCGATGTCTACAGTGATCAACAGTACACAGATATTCATTATATCACTGAGTTTGTGTAATTGACATGTAACATTTTAATGTATTGATGTCAATAAGAAGACCTTTATGTGAGGTTGTGCATAGATGATGCCATGAGGAGCACTTTGTTTTAATCTTCGGTTCTTTGTTACCCTACATGCTAGTTATAATATCGGTCGGAAAGGTAAGTTTTCAACTTGTGAAATACTATCAATATTATATTAAAAATACCATCAATATTTTATTAAAAATAACATCAATGTTATATTAAAAATACTATCAATATTATATTAAAAATACTATCAATATTATAATAAAAATACTCTTTATGTACTATTTTATTTACACTTTATCGAGTGTTTACCTGTGCTTCCAAAACCAGCAGCACTGCTGATTGCTTATGTAAAACTAAACTAATATACAATTCTGTTCCTCCAGCATTTAACACTTTTATTCCTGTAGAGAAATACAGAAACATTCAAAAAGCATTCAACTGAGCAAAAATCGCTTATGTGCATAGGAAATTCAGGCATACGGTTAAGTGCTGTTTTATGGTAGATATTACAGCGTTATTTGTTTGTTATAAGTTGCATAATTGATTAATTAAAAGAAAAATTGAACCTCATATGAACCAGCAAAAGAAATTGGTTCAAAATAATTTACAAGCAAGTCTTCAGTTAACATTTTCTACAAGTTTTTGGGACTATTTGTCGTTAAAAGAAATCTCCTCTAGTTTTCCCAATTTTACTTACGATTGAATGCTAGTCAATAAAATTAGATTGCGGTTGACCCAGTCTCTGAAGAGGCGCCTGGCTTGCGCCACACAGCCCGCGTGACGTAGCTTGCACGCCCACTTCACTGCCAGCTCGCGAGCACTCCTCTCAGAATACGAGGCACTTGTGTCGTCCGAGTGGGAATTACTTGCTACTCTGCTCGTTAAACCAAGAGTTTGTGGCAATTATTTTGCTCGGTAGGGAAACGGAAGAATTATAAATTGCAAAAGAATCAGGACGGGGTCATTTGTCACATACATGTTTGTCTCCAAAATTCAGAGAATGTATGCAAGTTCATACCTAGAAACTACAAAGAGTTAGTCACTAATCATCTCACCCAATGTTAATTTGAGAGCAGAATTTTTTCTGAAGCCCATCAATTAAAAGCATATTTGAGCCTTGGTATTACAGATAACTATAACATCAACATTTGTAACACATTTGACTCTATTTGACCAAAACTATCATTTGAGAACTATATATTATAAGTTAAATTTGTGTTAATCTAAAATTAAAAGACCTAATGGGGGACTCATCACAATACCATCAACCTGGAAGAAGCTTTCTCTTTAAAGACAAGTGGATTTCAGTTGTGGAGATCAATGAAATATCCAACACTATAAGCTCCATCCTCTCAGTCTACCAGTGTCTCAAAATCTGCAGTGGTCTACGCTGTTCAAGATAGATCCGTACAATCATTTTCATTTAGTTTTTCTTCTCATTTTTCAAATTTAACTTTATTTCATTTTCAAAATCATTTAAAGAGTAGTTATGCGTTGTTTTGTGTTTATAGCCCTAGAAAAAGACTTGATAATTCTTTCTTGCAGTGCATGTAAAGCAGTGTTGTGTATCTAACAACGAAGTTTCGATTCTTACTTGTTCGTAGGATCATTTATATTTGAAATTTGTCTGAACGTTCAAAGTCCCGAATGTAAATGACACAACACATTTTATGTTTTTAGAAGCCAATAAGAAGCCCTGCATTTTCCGTGAATATTATGCATTGAATAAAGTTGGAGCTGTTAAAAGAGAAAACGGATAGACCTCCGAATCATCCCAATATGTATATGAGTGCTATCCGCTAAAGGATTTGATATCGCAAAAGAAACGTGAAATTTTGGGGGGATTCACTGAGTGGATGCCATTGACAGCTAATGAATGCGGTGAGTGTGCACCATGAATGCAACAAGTTAGAACAAAAACCTGTGACCATTTTAGAAAACGCATGTGCTAACTCATCGCCTCGTTATCCAGCTTGGACAGAATTATTGAACAAATTTTATGGAATGCCAGTTCTTATATTTTCTGTACATTGGAGTTTTAAAATGCTTAATTGACATTATTGTTCGTTTTTGTAAAGGCTTACATGCTGAGGCTGGTATCTCCATGGTACGAGACTATTGGCTTCTCGGATGACACAAGTGCCTCGTATTCTGAGAGGAGTGCTCGCGAGCTGGCAGTGAAGTGGGCGTGCAAGCTACGTCACGCGGGCTGTGTGGCGCAAGCCAGGCGCCTCTTCAGAGACTGGGTCAACCGCAATCTAACCAGGTCAGACCTGTGCCAGCAAACGAGAAAACAGGGCAAGTGAACTAATACATGTCTGAAATAATTTTAATTATTTGTTGAACATGTGAACAGTTCACTATAATAAAAAACAATGTTAAAATATATACAGAGTAGTGAAAAAATTTTGATGTCTAAAGAAAAATTCAAAGAAGCCAGTTTTGAGAGAAACGTTTCCACATTGCCAATCAAGCTTGGATGCAAAAACCCTCAAGACTTACGACCGTGATCATACTTAGTCTCACTTATACAATCACTCATCATACATGTACTCAAACCAGTTGATCGGAAGTCACAAGTTAGAGTTTTGAATACTTTGGTTTCGTTTGAGTCCCATATTATTTGAAGTGTGTTTGTGGAAATACCAGCATGCAATGCTTCTAAACTACTAAGGGCCTGCTCATTATTTACTTTGAAAAGCATTGATAAATTGAAAATTTTTTGGGTGATTTGAATTGTAAAAGGGGATCTCTAGCTCTGGGACGGAAAAATGGACTACATGTTCCATTAGAAACCCCGAAATGTTGCCTGCGACAGAAAAATAGGAGGGAATTACTTGCTACATTCTCTAAAACTATTAACGGACATCTTTACAATGTATAATCCTTATATTCTATTACATCTACTAAGAGACCTCCATCAAACAGCAACCCAATTATTCACAATCCCTGTACTTCCCAACGTTTGATAGGCTGGTCTGAGTGTGCGCGTGCTCGTGGGTGTATGTTTGACTGCGAATGTGTTGGGTGATAATTTTTAATGTTTTTTTGCAGTCATGAGTATTTTGAAATTAGGTTATATTTTGTATATGGTTAAATTTTTTCAGAAATGATTTTCTTGTATAGTTACACCTGATTTCGACAACTTACAAATTACCATATGAATAATCTCTTCATTTTCTAATCCCGAAGATCGAATATGTGAATTTCAAACCTTTTGCCACAAGATACATATTTCTCTACCTTGGTTCTTCTTTTTATTTTGAGATGATTACAGATACAGGTTAACAGTTTATAATGAATATTTGAAATCAATAAAACCAAAATTATTTAATTTGTCATAATCTAATAATTTCATTTGTGTTTGAAAAGAAACTCTTATCATTACTTTACATAAAAACTGGATTATTCAGTAAATGTATGTCTACCTTTTATCAGTGAACGTATGAGAGCTTTTCTGTCTGTGGTGAAACAATTACATAAGAAAATTAGTACTAATGATTCATTAAGGAAATTAGTACTCATGCCTAATATAATGAATTCAGTGTTGAAGGTTATTTCTAATCAAACTAAATTTCCGAGCTTACTTATTATTATGTAAAAGTTCATGTTAGAACTTAATCATTTACAAAATCTAAAAATTCGCTGAACTTAGTACATTTGGCTTTTTTGAATGTCTAGAAAATAGAAACTGCTATTTCTTAACAGTGAGCCTTACGTAGAGAAGAAATCACACAAAGGCTTATTTTTAAATACCGCATAAATCTTATACTCGCTGAAATTGAACAGCCTAAAGTTCCAAGCCTTAAACCAAATGAAATGGAAATTTCTTTAAGATAAAACTGGCATATTTAGGGAGAGGGAATATACTTTAGTCAATAAATCGTGATGTCTATTTTGAGCTCACACGGTCTGTTTAATAAGAATTCATCTCTAATTTTTGAAATCTATAAAAACATCCCGGAAAATAAATATTTTCGGTTGCAACGAAATGTTATCAATTGAGGCAAAAAAAACGATAAATTATACCTCATTGGAACAATGTACTGACTTCCTTCGGGAAATTTATGGGCCTACTTATGTATGTGTGCGCCTCCAAGTGTAGTCCTAACTCTCAATATTCTTACTTGTGATAATTGAATTAAAAGGGCGATTTTTAGGAAATCTAATAAGCAAGACAAAAAGAAGAACCAATGTAAAAGGGAACATTCTTTTAATAACAAACGTTTCGGAATCTCTGATTCCATCATCAGTGCTGTAAAACAGAATAAAAAACAATCATGAACAAATTGTGAAAAAAATCATAATATCAATAACAAGAACATAATTTCATACCTACGTTGAACGAAAAATAGCTATGCCTAACCATTAAAAAAATAAAATTTCCATCAAACATTCGAAGCCATACGTACACATGCACCTAAATTATAGCAATCAAACCAACACACAATAACATCTACCCAAAGTAACAGGACTACACACACACACACACACACACACACATTCGAACACACTTCTATTCACACAGTTGGGGCAATATTTAATTTCATCGCACTTTGGTCATTATTTAACTAAAGTCTATGGGTGAAAATAAACAAGGATTCTAAAATTCTTAGGTCAAATTCCTCTGTGGTTCTACAAAGTGTGGAGAAATTTAAATTTTTGAAAGGGTGGTTTGAACTATGGCAGTGATCTCGGATAGCTGACTGGGAGGGAGATGAATATGGAAGGCCGGTTCTATGGGAGATACCAGAGTGTTGGCTGTGACGTATAAATTGGTGGAGTGCGCGGTACTTCCAACGTAGGACTGCTGGCAGCAATCACATTTATGCAAATATACACAACCACTTCTCAGGCACTCTTCCAAACGCTCTTTCCAATTAATTAAATATTGCCCCAACTGTGTGAATAGGAGTGTGTTCGAATGTGTGTGTGTGTAGTCCTGTTACTTTGGGTAGATGTTATTGTGTGTTGGTTTGATTGCTAGAATTTAGGTGCATGTGTACGTTTGGCTTCGAATGTTTGATGGAAATTTTTTTTTTAATGGTTAGGCATAGCTCTTTTTCGTTCAATGTAGGTTTAAAATTATGTTCTTATTATTGATATTATGTTCTTTTCACAATTTGTTCATTATTGTTTTTTATGGTTTTACAGCCCTGATGATGGAATCAGAGATTCCGAAACGTTTGTTATTAAAAGAATGTTTCCTTTTACATTGATTCTTCTTTTCATCATACCTGTGATAATATAATAATAGGCTGTGTTTTCAATCCTAACCTTTTTAGAAATCTAACCTTTGAAATATCTGACCTGATTTATTTCCTGAATAAAACTATAGCTAATTGAGAACTTTCCATACCGCCGCGTTGAATCACTGATCTTCTACCACATGTATCTAACCCCTAATATATCAGACAATTTAACCAATTTTTCTTATAACGACAGATATTATTAATGAATGAGGTAATTACTCGTACTCCAATGAAACTTTTTCGTCCCTCTGCGTTAATTCATTGACTCCCGACGAGGTATGAATAATAATTAAAATAAATAAATCTAAACCAGTTTTTAAATAAGACTGTCATTGATGGCGTCACCATTGTCTCGACAAACAATCTAAATGATTCGTATAACAGACATATGAAGCTAGGTTATAAGTGGGAGCCGGATATTTCATATTATAACCTGCACAGTGTCGCCAGAGACAAGCAAAAGTACGTATCATAAGGGAAAGTTTATTCACTGAGAAAGAAAGGCAGGCGTGGGTGATTTTACAGCGTGAATGAAAAGTACCTGCTGAAATGTTAATAGATTTTCATATGCATTTTGTAATTAGGTCACCAGCAAAATCAGAGCGTCTGAATAGAACTGTTTTACTGGAAAATTAACTCAGTTTTAAGATTTAGAATTAAGATAAGGAGTTTTAAGATTTTTGTCACTCGTGAGAATCGCTTTATTTTGCGATTTTCTATGTTTAGTTCCACTTTTCACCTCTAGTCCTGAAACACCCTGTATTTATATATACGTTTTAAGTCTACACCTGAAGGCTTTTCGGTCCTGCATATTGCAGCATTATGTGGGCCGCTCAAAAGAGGTCGTAATTTTCCCTAAGTGATTAATTAGGTCCAGTTGAGGGAAGTCTTTTCAGCTCATGGCGGGTAAAGATAAAAATTAAATTGCAGTTAGTTTGAGACTCCCAATTCCTAGAGCATGGCCTTTATTTCTCTAAGTCCGCAAATGTGCTTTTTCAAAAATACATATGTAAATTTTGCCATACATAAATGTTTTACCTCCTTCACAAGTAAGATAAGGTCTGCATCACATGACTAAAGTTCATATACGGAGAAAGACAGAGGAAGGAATATTCCTTTAATTCCATTCCATTCCGACAATTTAATCGGCCATCTCTAACAAATCGTTTCATAATTGATAAACATCATCTGAAAAGGATGAACGAAATAACCTCTTGGTGATCTTAAAATGAGCAAATGCTCGAAACGATCTATAAACACCCTATATGTTTTGAAGGTATAATTATCAATTTTCTACATTAGCTCAGAATTCAAACAATACTTTTGAAGACCAATACAAACTGTTTATAGTAACTGAATCTGAACTGTGCATTTACCAAGGATTGCCTGAAATCCATGTACTGTACTGCATGTACTATACTGCAAATTTAAATAATGTACTTTTCTTTATTTATAAATGAAATTTATTTACACTTGGACGGGTTGAGTAGAATTCTACCTATTGGGTTCCTTCTTTGTAAACATTTACATGTTTTCATGAGCAACAATAGCTCCAGAATTTTCTTCGAGAATTTAAACTCGTTTCATTCAAACGATACACATAAGTTTTTTCTATTCGTCCAGAAACAATCTCGTTGTTCCACTTCTCTGTTATATGAATTCAAAACAAACGAATATCACTTTTTCGATGATGACAAATGAAAATAACAGCATTTAATTCCAAGATTGGTGCATCATTGAATACCTAAACATTTTTTGCGCTCAGTTTTTTGTAGAAATAATTTTACTGGTCTGTGTTCAAATTTATTAGTTTCTGTACATTTTGATTAAAATTGAATTACAAAACTATATTTCCCAGGGAATGCGCACCATGCCCTAACTTTGTATGCCTTTAAAAGAAATTTTAATTTTCAAAAATTGTTTTTTATTTTATTAGTGGTCTAAGAAGTTTTTCGAAAAGATGTTTTAATCGGAAATCATATGCCGTTCCTTTTAGGCATTCTGTTTGCATTAAAGAACATTTTCGCGCCTTCCGTAATTTGGGTTAACGATCAGAAAAATATAGAAAAAACTTCTTTGCCCTCTCATTGGAATAATTCATGCACAATCATTTCATTTTATGCACAGTAATGTATTAAGAATATACTAGGAAAAATTCAGATTTTACTTCTTGAATACATTTTTTTTATGGATCCTACAATCGACATTTAACACGTACTCGTCCATGAAGAAATCTATCGCTTTGTTCTGTTTAGACTGAAGCGTGTATACACTTGCAAAAATGTACGCAAAAGAAAATTCTCTGAAACAATGAGAAAATAATGAAAATACAAGCAAATAAATCTATGATTGCATAATCAAAATTCAAACTCGGCAATCGTTTTAAAAAACTAGGTTGCTGCTTTCAAATCAGTATATCACTCACTGCTCTTGGAAATGTTTCCAATGGCTGAGGCCAAATTTAGTATCCTGCCCCAAATCTTACCCCATATACTTGCTTTAGATTCAAATTAATATGTTGTCAATCTTTCTGGAACCTAGCATTTCAGGAATTGTGCGAAACCCAGTTTTGAGCATTGGGGTGGCCGAGGCCGATGACTACACGTGGGAAAGAATACTCGACAGAGCCCTACAGGCCGCTCCTGCAGAACGAATTCATCTCCTTTTTGCTTTAGCCAACACGAGAAGCGTTTGGCTCCTCGACAGGTGAAATGACTAGCTTTTGTTCGCGTGTAATGCACCGAACATTCCTACGATTCTTATAATTTTGACTTTTGACTATGAGTACTATTTTGAAAATTTTTTCTTCTGCTCCGTTTCGATATTTTAATGTGCACTTTTCAAACTATACATGTACGTCGGGGTACGAAGTGATTATTCTGTATTTATTATGACACAGTTGTCAAACTCTATCCAAAATGTTAAATGGGAATTTAAAATGGTGTTAAATCTAACGTGCAACAGAATCAATGAGTTTAAAAGTATATCTCGTGCCTTGAAGCCAAAATCGGATATAATATCCTTTTGGGAGAAAGAAAAAGAAACGCTACAATCGTTTCATTTGAAAATAGAACTCTTAAATGCTCGGGGGGTTTCATACTTTAACTGCCAATTCAGTCCATTTTAAACTTTAAACAGCTATTTTTTCATTGAGTTTTATCCTGCTTTTCCAGCATGATGTATAGCAAACTCTTTGTTAATTGAATCGTTGACGTATATGACCCAGTAAAAATTTGCCGTCAGCATTTGCACTGCAATTCTATTACCCATTTAAGCTTATCAAGTGCATTGTCAGATACCTGTGGCTGTCGATCAACGCTGACTCAGGCATTAGGAAGCATGAGATGCCGAGTATTGTCGCTGCGGTGTCGAGCCAACCAGCGGGTCGAGACCTCGCTTGGCGGTTCATCAGCAACAATTGGCGACGCATCGTACTCTAGTAAGTTCTTCTTGACTGTACAGTGCTTCACTTCTTCATATTTGGTGTGCTTTTTAGAAACCATAAGTTGAAAAATGCTTGTGCAGGGCTGTCAAAAATGCTACTCATAATTAGTGGAATCTCGTTTGGCGTAGCGACGGCACTACTTTTCGGCACAGGAGTGGCAAGTGTCAATGAACCCAGTTCCATAGAATAAATTTTTTTGTCTTAATGTGATGGTTTGGATATTTTCTTCTGAGCAAAATGGTATAAGTTTTGCAATGGGTAGATTGGCAAATAAATGCTGCATTATATCAAGATATTTCTAGAAAATTTGCTAGTCTCCCATAGAAAAGCTTCAATAATCTAAAAACATTTCCTCTAACGAAATGATGATTCAATGTCTTCGTCAGACATTAAAGAAAAAATCCTTCTCTGAAAGCAAGGCCAAAAATTTTTATAATTAAATCAGTTCTTTGGCTAAGACCAATTCAAACATTTATAGCCTTAGTCTGAAAAACACAGTCCAATCAGAATTATCCGTTAACTTCATTTGTGGGACGTCTACCAAAAATCAAGGAAATGAATGTAACGTTTGTTGTATGGGATCTAGATCTATGAAAATTGATGTTCGTCTGTATTTTTGGAAGTAAATAGGGGTCGTCTCCATAACTTTTCCCACTTTCTACATAATTTCAAAGACAATGGGAGAAATAGGGGGTAAATGGGGGGAAAAACGGGCACTTTTCAAGAGACATCTTCTCTGAAAGTTATCGTAGAGCAAAGATTTAAGTGTCATTGAATGCTACAAAGAGTTGCTACATGACGAGTCGAAAGATGATTTTGATATTCATGAAAATTTCTGAGTTGCGTAGGAAAAATTGCTGAAAAAATAATAGAATGGAATATTTTAGTTAATTTTATTACAAAATACAAAATGTCTGTAAAGTTCTTTCTATGGGATCTAGATCTATGAAAATTTGCATACGTATGTATTTTGAACATAAATAGGGGTCGGCTCTATAAAGTTTTTCCATTTTCGCCATAATTAAAATGATTATAGGGAGAAATGGGAAAAGGGGGGGGGGGTAATTGGTTATTTTTCAGAATTTATTTCCCCCGAGTTTTTTTTTATCGTAGAACATTGATTCTGGTATCATTCGATGCGCGACAAGCTGCTCTATCTACTGACACAAGATTTTTTTTAATCCATTATAATTTTTTGTTACATTCAAAAATCTACGAAAGAAATGATGACTTTTTCAATTTTTTGAAATTTCATAAAAACTAAACTATTGCGGAATTCGAAATGATACTCCTACTCATCATGCAACAATTCTTTGCAAATTCAATGACACCTATATTATTGCACTATGATAAGTACTTTCTTAGAAGACGTCACTTGAAAAATGCCTACTTTTTTCCGCTCATTTTCCCCCTTTAGCTCCGTTATTATGACGACAACTGTAAAAACTTATAGAAACGACCCAAATTTGTTTTCAAAAATGCATATGTATGCCAATTTTCCTAGATCTGCATCTCAAAGAAAGAACGTTACAGCCATTTCATTGATTCAGCCGATTTCTGCGTAGACGTCTCCCCTGAGAACATTAAGGAACCAATTTGAGTAAAATGCCGACTGCAACCTGCTGAGAATAAACTGTTAACTCCTACAAAAATTTTCTGGATGATGCTAAATGAAAAATAGTTTTAATAAGAGCTAGTGAGTGATCGAAGTGTTTTTTTGTGCAACACTTATTTTGCATTACGTTATATAGGTGAATCTGTGTTATTCTACTTTACATTAGTTGTTGCCGTTCTTTCTGATGATTTAGAAAATATGCGCCTGAGTAATATTGTCCTGAGTAGTTTTTAGATTTACTTGAATCAAAGTAAGTGTGCCATTTTGTTGAATGCAGAAATTTTTATCATCTTTCTATCAGGATTTTTCTATATTACCTATCACACTGGAAATATACGAGTACTTATCGCATGTACGGAATTCGATTAAGCTTCTCTCGAAAAACACGGAGTAATTTTTGTTTCAGCCTGGGTTCCAACAACAGGAACCTAGCAAAACTACTGAAGTCAACTACAAAGAGCTTCAGCAGCAGACGGGCCTTGACGGAAGTAAGAATTTTTTTGCAAGCAATCAGTTAGAAATAAAAATATTAATATTGATTTAAGAGATGAAGAGCTAAAATACTTGGGTGCAAAAATAATTTTCTGAAATAATCCGATATCTCTGCGAGTTATTTGATTTTTTGATATAAAATTATCTCATTCATATCGTTGAAAACGATAAAAACAACGGAAGTGGGAACATTTCTAGAAGCAAACGCTTTGATAAACTACAATCGTACCTTTCAGAGCAAGGATCTTTTTCATAGATCTTTTTTTTTCTTTCAACATTCTTAACAAAAACGTCGCTGTCAAT